>JACVVK020000278.1:442500-532500 GCA_018292915.2 Batillaria attramentaria | reverse complement strand
ACGCACGCACGCACGCACGCACGCACGCACGCACGCACGCACACTCACACACACACACACACACAGTGAGAGTGAGAGAGAGAGAGAGAGAGAGACACACACACACACACACACGCACGCACGCACGCACGCACGCACGCACGCACACACACACACACACACACACACACACACACACACACGCACGCACACACACACACACACACACACACACACACACACACACACACACACACACACACACACACACACACACACACACGGATCCAAACAGCAATCCAAATAGTGATAACAATAATAACAGTATAAACAAGGGATATTTACAGAAATCAATAGACACAAATAATCAACATAGCACACACTCACAACATACACACACATTCCATCTGAGTAATATCTGCACATCACAGACAAGTGCTGGCCTTTGTTGCTTGAGGGGGAGCCGGGGTGGTCGAATGGTAGAGCGTTGGACTTCTAATCCTCGGGTCGTGAGTTCGATCCCGGCTGGGGCCAAATATTTGTGCTGGCTTTTTCATCGTTGCCCCGTCTTTGATATCACCGTATGTGGTGGAAAAGGACGTTAAACCCCCAAACACCCACCCACCCCCCTTGTTGCGTGAGCCGCGTGAGGCCACAAATAACTAACACCAGTAATTTTAACTAGTCAGTTTCACCAGTGTGTGTTCGTTCGTCGTTGTATAATGTGCGTGAGCGTGAGTGAGTGATTGGCGCATTGACTTTTATTTAAAGAAATGCGTCCTAAAAATACCATTTATTATTATTATTATCATTATTATTATTATTATTAATTATAATCATCATTTGTTTTTAATTTTGATTATTTTGAATGCCCGCTCACACACCCCAACCCCACAAAAAAGGGGCAATGGGGATTTATTTAAAGGAGCTAATGCTACCGTGTTTATGCTCACAGATCATTCTGAGCTGTTTTCGTGGTATCTATCATCACACCACTTGGACACCTGGACAGTGACAGCGTCTGTAATGCTGACACTGAGCCAACAGAAGTGTACTGACTTGATGACGCGGCGACCACACGGAGCGCTCCAGTAGTGTGACAACGGTCGTAGAATTTGAATGTTCGACTGGTGGCGCAAAGTGCAAGCGACATTGTATCGCATTAAGAGCTGTACTAATCATCCAGAGAGAGGTTTTTGAGTGTTCATGCGAACTTTACGAGTGAAACATTTGCAAAACATCAGTTGGTTTGGCAAAGCTGGAATTAGTCCGTTTATATTAAAGATATCAAAGCATTAAATAAATCTTGATTCTTGTGTGTGTTTGTGTGTTGTTGTTGAAAAGTGTGTGTGTGTGTGTGTGTGTGTGTGTGTGTGTGTGTGTGTGTGTGTGTGTGTGTGTGTGTGTGTGTGTGTGTGTGTGTGTGTGTGTATGTGTGTGTGTGTGTGTGTGTGTGTGTGTGTGTGTGTGTGCGTTCGTTTTGGTGCGTGCGTGCGTGAATGCCTACCCTTGCGCTTGGCTCTTTTGTGCGTGCGTGGTCACGTGCGTGCGTGCGTGCATATGTGCGTTCATGCCTGCCTGCCTGCGCGCTGGAAACCGCTCTTCCACACAAACACGCCGATGCAAAGCACCGACAAAAGTGCCGTCTTCTTGTCTCTTGTCTTGTGTGCTTCTCCCCAACTCGAGCCGCGACCACGCTGGCCATGGCATGGGCGTCTCTCTGAAAGGTCGTCCCCCATATTGTCGGTTCGTGTTTGTTGCGCGGTGCACGCTGAGTTTGCCGTGAGGAGAGTTGTGCCAAGAAGAATTGGCAACATCACTCCGGTAAACGTTGCTTTGGCGCAGGAGACCCGAGCTTTTCGCGTGGCGCTCGCGATCAATTACAGTAGAACCACAAGCCTAACTGAGCAACTCTCTACAGGGGGAACTTGGCGTCATAGTCGGGCCAGAAGCACCATGCAGAAATTTTTGCATGTTTTATTGTGTTTGTTTGTTTCTTTCTTTCTTTCTTTTGTTTTCTCTTTCCTCTGCTCGTCCTTCTTCTTTCTTGTTTTTTCTTCTGTTCCAATTTTTAGTCGTCGTTGTCATTGTCTTCGTAATTATTTTTTTTTCTTTGTCGTCGTCATCGGGGAGTTGGGGTGGCCGAAGGGTAGAGCGTTGGACTTCTAATGCTCGGGTCGTGACTTCGAATCCCGGCTGGGGCCAAATATTTGTGCTGGCTTTTTCATCGTTTCCCCCCGTCTTTGATGTCACCCGTATGTAGTGGAAAAGGACGTTAAACTCCCAAAAACCCACCCACCCTCTCGTTCCTCTGCTCGTCCTTCTTCTTTCTTGTTTTTTCTTCTATTCCAATTTTTATTCGTCGTCGTCGTCATTGTCTTCGTTTTTTTGTTGTTGTTTTTTTTTTCTTTTCGTCGTCATCGACTTTTCGTTCTAAACTTCTGGGGTTTCAGTTTATTTTTTATTTTTCCTTCTTTGACTTTTTTCTCTCTTTTTTTTTACTTCTCCCCCAACCGCCCCCCTCCCCCCGGCCCTCCTCATTTGTAATCTTGCTTGTTCGTCTTCTCTATCTTTGTCTTATTCTTGTTTTTAATAAAGCCGATTTCATTTCATTTTATTTTAAGCTTTTTTTCCCCCTTCATGTTGAGGAAATCTGCCGTATTTCCATTTGTCTATATTTCAGTAATGTGTTTCTGATCCGTAAAATGTCGTATTATTTTATTTTATTTTATTTTATTTCATTTCATTTCATTTTATTTCATTTTATTTCATTCTATTTCATTAATGCGGGGGGGGGGGGGGGTACGTGCGTCTGAATCTAGTTTCTGAGTAACGTTCACAACTGCATCTCCACATAACCTAGCAATTCTGCTCTGTTTGTTCATAAACTGCTCAAATCCTCACACTCAATGCAGCACAGAAATTTACACCCCACTCACCCCGTTTTCACCACCACCTACCTCCAAATGTGTAGTGTCTACACCACGTCCCACATTTTCCATCGACCTGAAATTGGAGAAGCCGGGCTTAGCAGACGACTGCCACCTCCTTGGGCTGACGTGAGATCTCTCACACATCGTCAGCAGACAAACATCTTGGCGCTTCTGTCGCTGGGAGATTTGTTTGAATAAATTTTATGAATCTGATTTGGAGGGATCGTGACCTTGTGGTGAGAACTGTGTGATGTGAGCGAGATTTCTCATTGATTTTTTTTTTTTTTTTTTTTTTCGTCTTCTTCTTCTCCTTCTTCATCTGGTTGCTTGTTCTAGGATGTCTTGTGAAGGTCGCAGGTGGGGGAGTTTTGCAGGAAAAGCCATTGCATCTGACACCGCGTTGAAGTTTAGGAGTAGTTCACGTGGTGAGTAATGAAACAGAACTAATCGATATATTGCGCTACTAGACGGCCGTCACCGCTGTAACGGCGATGAAGCGTGGGTTCGAGCCCAGGGTGGGTGGGTGTTTGGGGGTTTAACGTCCTTTTCCACCACGTATGGGTGATATCAAAGACGGGGCAACGATGAAAATGCCAGCACAAATATTTGGCTCCAGCCGGGATACGAACTCACGACCCGAACATTAGAAGTCCAACGCTCTACCATTCGGCCACCCCGGCTCCCCGTGTTCGAGCCCAGGTCGAGCTCGTGGGGGTGGGGTGGGTGTTGGGGGTTTAACGGTCGAGCTCGTGATATATGTATGTGATACCAGTTTTTCCTGGCTACCGGGCTGCTCATGGGGGGTTTCTCTCCGGGTTATCCGGCTTTCCTCCCCCAGAAGGGGTAAGTTGGGTGGCGCTGCATCGCGTCGACCCGCCTCTCCCAGTGGAAGCAGCCCGAATTTCCCGAAACTGATAATAGTTTTTAAAAAAAAAAAAAAAACTTTGTCTAATGTTAAGTTAGGAACAGTTAACGTTTTCATGCTCGCGGATCAAGTCAGGTCCCATGGATTAAAAAAAAGTTATGGTTAGTGGGGAAGTTATTTTTAAGCAACTGATTGCTCAGATTTCTTTTTTGCTTTGTTTGATACCCCCCCCCCCCTCCACTCCCCCCCCCCTCTCCCGTTTATTTTAATTATGGCCATAACAAAATCCTAGTGATTGCGATAGTGAGGGTTCCTTTGTGTAACGTTTCAGAGTATCCGACACACTCTCATAATTTGTAAGTCGAAACTCTATATATGAACAATGATGAGGACTATTTTCAGCTGAAGATGAAATTCAAACGATACAATGCTTCTATAATTTTGCATTAGTCTGCACAGACAGACAGACAGACAGACAGACAGACAGACAGACAGACAGACAGACAGACAGACAGAGTGTGCATTGTAAACGAAACAACATTTGTGTCTTGCTCAGTAACGGAAGACGCATGCACGAAATAAATGACATTCAGCCGCTGTGACACACAGAAACAAAGCACAACACATAGAGCAAAGTCCAAAAAATAAAATCACGGAAATAAACCAACTTTGAAACTGGATTTTAATTTCACACATATTCATCACACTATATTATATATATACAAGTTTAGAGAATCGTCACCAGACATCGCTAACAGTGCACGCGCTAAATTCCGTTCGCAGGAACACGTTGGGATAAAGAAAAGTGTACGTTTTGTAAAATACACAAACACAACACTGTAGTAAACAAAATTCGACAGCACATTTTTTTGTTTGTGTATTTAGGATATGTTTGTTTCATTTGATCATTTGACCATTTTTTTCTCTCTCTCTCAAAAGGCCAGTTATACTGTTTGAAGACAACACGTAAGTGCACAAAACTGGTGACAAACTGGGGCGGTCGGTGGTCTAGTGGTTAAGAGACTTGTCACCAGTGCGAGGGGTCAGGAGTACGAGTGCCAGTCGGGGCAAAGCATTTTTCCTTCTCGTATGTGGCACCGTTCATTCGGGCCGATCGTCCGGGGTTGTCTCCGGGTACTCCGGCTTCCTCCCCCTCTGCTTTGGAAATGTTCAGCCCACCATATGTGACCTTCCATGAGAAAACCCGGCTTAAGTGCAAAATTTTCAATTTTTTTTTTGTTTTTGCAGCCATCTTATAGAAACAGCCGTGCTCTTTGCAGTGCAAAAAAACTCTTTTTAAGACATCATAATTTAAGGGCAGAACTACCTGATTTTGGCAAAATCTCAATATCGACCAGATAGCACCCGCTGACCTTTGTTAGCCTCTAGCTCGGAACAGTGGCGTGCGTCTTACGCCGGGTTTTCTCGTGGACAGTCACAATTATTTGAAAAATAAATGCAATCCGACACGCTTGTTGATAAGTTCGACAAGCGTGTTGCCTTCAAAAGCTGAGCTGACCCTTTGCACCACGTGACTGTGATGTGTTTATGTCCAGTGTGTGAGAGAATGCGTGTGATTCACGTGAGCGTGCGTGTTGAGTTCAGTTCGCGGCGCTTTGAGCCGATTCACGCGAAATTGGGTAAAGCGCCTATACAATACTCATTTTTATTGTTATCACATTGTGAAAACCACAGGCATACAGTCATAAAATAAAATCGTTGAAAAAACACGGTTGATGGTTGTAGTGTTGTCTGAAGAAAGTTTTGTTTTTTTTTTTTTTTCAATTACAAAGAGCACGATTATTTATGTACCAAAATATAAACAAACGAATAACTGCACTGAGACACTTAACCACAGAGTGAAACAATATTGTTTGTATTTTTTAATAACAATATTTTTTACCTCCGTCACTTGTACAAATTTTCTGATGAAGGCAACACTCTTCTCGAAAATAGTGAGACTTAGTAGGACTTCGTAAGGAGAACTTCGTTGAGCAGCGTAACCCATTTACATGTAAATTAGGCTCACACGACAGAGGCCGCGAGCTGCTAACGCGCTGCGATTAGCTAATGGTACCCGTAACGTGCCTAATTTACATGCAAGTGGGTTACGCTGCTCAGCGAAGTTCTCCCTACGAAGCCATACTAAGTCTCACTATTATCAACAGGCGTTGTGTCGGATTTCTGTAATTATCTACAAGTTTGTTCGTAGGTAAAAATTTGTCGACAGATCGCGGTATAACTTGATGAAGGTTGTGTACCTGAAGTATTTTGCGATGACTAGCAGGGACATTTTGAATCTGACGTTTATTCATAACCGAGTACTACACGACACACAGACGGACATCATTCACACAAAGACAATATGTCAGAGCACAGCAGTCAGTAAGTAGAACGAATTTTTCCCCATGGGAAAAAAATAAAATAAAATAAAAACTCGTCGGGATCCGTAAATGGTTTGTAAGTTCCTGAACGGCACGACAAAGAACTGTCAAACTTCTGAAACGGGTTGTGTGGCCGGCCTAGCAGTCTGACTGGACTGAATAATGTTCATGTGGGTTGTTCAGAGAGGGTAGCTGTCCCTGCCCCTCATAACCAGCAAACATCTGAAGTAGAAAGGGGTGTGTGTGTGTGTGTGTGTGTGTGTGTGTGTGTGTGTGTGTGTGTGTGTGTGTGTGTGTGTGTGTGTGTGTGTGTGTGTGTGTGTGAGCGCAAAGAGTGTTTCGTAGAAAACAGATAGGCGCTATATAAACTGTACTCATTAGTATTATTATTATTTTATCCTGTCGCGTAGGACCGTGAACCCGACTAGCCAGGCAGCAGACAACGCAAATAACTAAGTGTCCGAACGAGGTAAATGTTCACAGTTATCAATACACGATGCTCCCGCAGCTCGTCGCACTGACTCCCATCCTCATCTCGTGTTCGCGAGCTTTCAGTCTCAGTGACGCAATGCTCGAGCTGCGTCGGTCCTCGGGCGGCGAGTGTGACGTCACGGGTGAACTTTGTGACGACACGCTGGTGGGTGGCGGTTGCGCTGAGACCGGTGACGGCAGATCCACGAACGACTCCCGCGCTTTGGCAGCTGACGACGTCATGCTGGCCAGAAGATGCTGGAAAGATCCCGGGGGTGGGACGGGAATGGACAGAGGGGTCAGGTTCCGAACCCCCACCCCGAACCCTCCCATAGACGACGCGCCCATCCCAAGAGCCAAAGGAGAGCACAGCGCGGGAGGAAGTGACGTCAGAGGTGACGTCAGACCGTACCGCGCCATCAGCGTGCTCTCGTAGGTCTTCAGCAGCAGGTCCGAGTAGGAGGAGTGGGGTCCCACACCAGACGCTGCGGTGGAGTTTGGCTGGGGTCCCACACCGCCCCTTGTGACCAGGTTGAGGGTGGTGGTGTAGGGGTTGTATGGGTGGGGCTGGCCTCCCGCTTTCTCCTTCTTCCGCCACTTAGCACGTCGGTTTTGAAACCAGACCTGCAAGCACAAACAAATACAATTTAAAAAAAAAAATAGAAAAAAAAAACAAAACAAAACAAAACAAAAAAAAAACCCCGTTCAACTCTACTTCTCAAGAGGACAGAAATCCAGACAGTACAAGTTCGGTTCTCGAAGCTGGTGGCCCAAATTTTTTTTTTTCTCCGTTGGACCTTCTTTCAGATCATATTTACGTAGTTAAAAAAAAAAAAAAAAAAAAAGTGTGTGGGGGGGGTTAACCCCCCCCCCCCCCCCCCCGCCGTATGTAAGTGACCAATCAATAATTATTAAGTAGACAGGAAACTTAACCCTTCTGGTATGTGTCCTTCATAATTATCACCTTACGTGGGGAACAAGGAATGTTAACCCTCTCCCTACTAGAAAGTAACCAGTTAAATGGTTAAATGGACAGGTAACTCGGCCCTTTGTGTGGTGGAAAAGGAATGTTACTTCCCACCACCAACCCCCCTCCCCCCCCCCACCCCCTTCAAGCAAGCGACCAATTAAGTCTTCAGGTGGACATGTAGCTGATTCGAGTGAGTCATATGACTGACATTTTTACCTACTTTTACCCCCCCCCCCCCCAAGTCCTCCCCTTATCCTTCCCCCTCCCCCCTCTACCAGCTCCTCCTCTGTCCCTTCAACCCAGTGCAAGTGTCAGACGAGTCGACCAAACCCTGACTGTTGACATTACCTTGACACCTTGTTGTCAGTTGGGGTAATTTTACGCAAACCCGTGATCTTTTTACTGCAATCTACCCAGAACCCCCCGTTCTGGCGCTTGCGTGCAAACACAAATTTCAAACTCTTGAAGCTGTTTAGAAAAGTATTCAACCGGTCATTAGCAGAAATTAAAAATGGGATGCCCGATAAGATCTGGAGAGTCGAATTTCTGTGACGTTTCAGGGGAGCAAACATTTGGCCCGGTGTGGTACCAGGTGCAAGATCTGTAACTTCTCTGGTTTTTACAGAACTCAATTTTCGCCTTCGCGCACGGTTTGATTGTGAATTCAGACGTGTGGAACTCAAAATTCTTTGCTCGCCGAAATGGAGTGGTTTAAAAATAACAACAGTGGTTAAGTAAAAAAAAAAAAAAAAAACCTGGTTGATTACCATTTTGAGAGCAATGTTGACATCATTTCCAAAGCAGAGGGGCCGGAAAGCCCGAAGAAAATTAACCCCCGATAAGCGGTCCGAAAGAACAGTGAGACGTACGAGAAGGAAAAAAAACCCTTTTCCCGAATGGGACTCGAACCGGACCTCTCGCACTGGTGGCGACGTCTTAACCACTAGGCCACCGACCGTCCCACCCAATCAAGCGTGAGATTTAGCGGGGGCGGTAAATCACTCCATAAACCAATTTCTCCCCAAACACTCCAACATGATTCCCGGTAAGAGGAGCCAATGAATATAAACCCCAACACAATGTCCGTGTCTGCACGAGGCAATCTGAGAATTAATTTACCTGACCAGGTAGACAGCCTACCTCTAACACGAGGTGAAAAGCCTTAATTCACCGATAGAGGAAGACTTTTCGCAAGAATATACAAACAGCAAACACTAACCGGCTCCCGAAGTCGGTAGTGAGCGCTGTTCGCCGTGTAATAATGGGTGTATTAAATGGCTGGGGAGGAGAGGTTTTCACTTCGTAAACTCCAAGACATGCTCCGGGACAATGGCGAGCCACCGCGGCCCCCCACCGCTGTGTTGACCCATCAATTACCTGAAGGGGGTGACATTTGAAAAGAGAGGTAACCCTAAGAGACTGCGCCAGTGTCGCGAGAGTGGCCCCACCTTGGTGGCCAGAGAAGTCTGAAGAGGGGAGAAGGCCTCTTACTGACTTGCGCGCCATTTGTGAAATTGTCTAGAAATTGTGTATTTGAAGAGTTGAAAACCTCTCTCTCTCTCTCTCTCTCTCTCTCTCTCTCTCTCTCTCACCTGCACTCTGGCTTCTGTCAGGTCGATCCGCATGGCAAGTTCTTCCCTTTAAAAACAGAAGAAACAACACATTATATTTTTTCATACAAAAAAAAATCCAGAAAAAAGCAACAAAATACCCTCGTTAAATACAAGGTGTGTGTAGGGAGGCAGATCACGGGGCGGGGGAAGGAAGGGGGGGGGGGTCACATGTGCCCTTTAAAAAAAAAAAAAAAAAAACCGGGAGAACGTTTTACAAAAATGTATAAAACTTTTCACAAAGTGCGGGCAAATGTCGAAAAAAAAATGTATGTGTTGGTTCCCGCTTTTAGCTGAAAACCAGACACTACATCACAAAAATTGTACCCCACCCCCACCCCTTTTCAACACAAACACACACACACACACACACACACACACACACACACACACACACACACACACACACACACTTACGACAATCAAGTAATTACACTGGGACAAAACGGGAATTAAATTTGATGAATACACACACAAAAAACTAAAAGAACAAAAACGAAAACCAGAAATAAACACACTAGATGAGAAATAAAATAGCCGAATGCAGCGAAAGATCCGAAAATACGAATTAAAGATTTGCATCAAATAAACCTCCGAGGACAAGCAGCCGCGACGCGAGAGTGCAGTCCCCTAGTTGACAAGGAGCCAATGGCTAAGCGACACGAAGCACACGGTCGGCCGACACCATGTTTGGTCTCCGTCGTCACTTCGAGTCTAACACCGTGCCGGGCAAACAGGGTCAGCTTTTTAATCTCTGCCCGGTCAATTTGAGCTGGGGCCCCTGGCTAGGGCACTTTCTCGCCAAAATTCTACCATATTGTTTTCTCAGGCCGAACAAAATCCGATTTCCTGTTTGTACAAAAACATTGAAGAGAGGCAGCAATACGGGCCGTTTGCGTGCACGGCAAAATCAACCTTTTTTTTTTCCCCTCCCGCCCAATTGGAGGCAGGTTGCCAAGTTTGTGCGGAGCTGTCACAAAGATTGCCACGTCCGTTTATATTCAACATGGCGGCGGCTACGGCATCACACGCTAATGATACAGGAGGGACCGGTCCAATTAACCCTAACTTGGCCTCGTAATGGGCCGTCAACATTGCTGGTTTGGGCTGTGGGTTTGGGGGCCATTGCTAGCCCTTGGTAAGGGTGTTGGTTTGTGTGGTTTGACGGGTGAAATCTCCGGTGGGTGTTTGTAGAACCAAAGGAACTTGCTAGTCGTGAGCGTGGTTGATGCAGAGGAAAAGCAGTCGCGAGGAATCTAATTTGTGAACTCATATGTCTGGTCATTTAATGGAAGAAAACGCCATTTTCCGTACAGAGTCTAGACCTCGTGACATGCAGATTTCTTGCCGCGCAGGCAAAAGGGTTTCTGTTGAGGAACTGTGTCATCACCAACATAGAGACTTTCATTCAAACCTTCTTCTTTTTTTTTTCTTTTTTCTTTTTTTTTTTTTTTTTGGCTGCCCCAACTCTTTGCCAACTCCAGTGGTGTTCCCCCTCGGAGGACTCGGAAGCTGGGACAATTTTTATTAATGCTTGATGATGGAGATGAGGATGATAGTAAGATGATGCTATGGAGGTCCATGTGGTTTGGGACTGCGGGACAGGGCCGCATTCCACGCTTCCTGTCATAAATATCCCGGCATTAACCAGGCCCGGGAACTACGGCACCTGCGGTGCCGGCCGTGTAATCATCCCATCATAAGACGTGTCATACTAAGGGAAGCACCCCCAAAGTCGCACCCGTGAAGTGGGTGAAACTCGGCTGTGTGGCAACAGCCTCCCCATCGGGCCCATAGCACACCCGCTCTGGGTAGGAGCCGACCTAGGTAGGAAAAATCCCGCTTGCCTCGGCTGGGATTCGAACCCGGGTCTCCCGGTCCATGATCCGAAGTGCTAACCACTACACTACGGGGGCCGGTTCATTCAAACCTTCTACCTGACAAACAGCCTCAGAGCTTCGAAAGTGACAGTTATTCATTTCAATGGCGTCACGGACATAGAGGCTTTAAAACTGATCTGCTAGTTGTGCCTGTGGAGCCGCGATCGAGTCCGCTGAACACTTCCTCCTTGAATGTCCCAAGTATACAGATGCTCGAAACGCAACAATCGACAACCTTGCCTGTCAGTATAAACATACAGATCTACTTCTTCACGGCAACACTGACCTTCCATTGTCAGTTAACGTACATATTTTTGACACAGTTCTAGAGTTTATCACACTTTCGGCACGTTTTTCTTAGCCACATAAATAAATACATTAGTACGCACTATCATCGACTGTAGCAGCTGACCGCCGTTCATATGAAAATGCTCACTGACAAACTGAGACCTCTCGCTACCACTCTCTCTCTCTCTCTCTCTCTCTCTCATTCTTTCTCTCTCATAATTCGTGAACCGCCATTGCATAGGTTGCTTTAATTGAATTCTTATTGAGCATGTCATAAGCATGTCTTCTTTATGCTCAAACTATTTTTCTGTACTTTCATCAGTGCAACAAAATAAATCAGTTTAAACCAACTGATCTGCGCACTATCTGGGACTTATCTGACACCATGTGTCTCTCTTGTACTCACCGTGTGAAAACGTCAGGGTAGTGTGTCTTCTGGAAAGCCAGCTCCAGCTCCTCCAGCTGATAACTGGTAAACGTAGTTCTGTATCGCCGCTGTTTTCTCTTCCCCATCTCCTCCAGTTCCTTGTCCCGATCCGACATAGATCCATCTTTGTCTTCTTTCTCCGAGTCGTGATCCAGATCCTGACCGTGGTTAGTGAAACTCGTGACGTCATCAATTCTGTCCGAAACTGGATGGTCGTCGACGTTTGTGTCCGACTGAGAGCTGCAGTGTGTGACGTCAACAACAGAAGATGAATCGTCACTGTTGCTGGCGTTTCCAGAGTCCAGGGAGTGATTTTTGCGGCATTGTTTGGCACACTCGCCGGTTCTGTTCTCGCACTCACACGATTGTGTCACGTGACTTCCGGTTTTCATGTTGGATCCGGAACAGGAGTTGGAATCGTCGTGGAATTCTTGAGAAGGCCGAAGAACATCCTGACAATCGTCGGACTCCCAGGCAGCTGTACCAGTTCCGGAGGCGCTCGGATCTGCTAGAATAAAAAGAGAGAGAAAAAAACACACGCATTAGCTAACAGAGATTATTATTCCTTAGGCCCTGATCAGTATTAAATCACTGACATTTACACAACCTTACTGCCGCAGCATTCATTTGATGGATCTGTCTCATTTCACCAGATCGCCCTCACTCGCTCGTTAAAGGCGCGGGCATCTGGAGAAGACGTGCGAGCTGCACGTGATTCAGTATGCGGTAGACGAGCTTACCCGACCAGCAAGAGCTCCATATCAAATATTTATTTATAATAATTCTGATATTGCGCGAAATCCCCACCATTGTGGGCTCTAAGCGCTGTACAAAGTGACGTTAAGATTAACATATATAAATTACGAAGAACAAAGATAGAAATACATAAATACAACACATGTACGAGAAACACACACAGCCCTTAAGATTTCAAAGATGTTATTTCCTTTGACCCCTACTGGGGCATGAAGGTACAATATAAACAAACAAGAAATGCAAATGACAAGGGTGGGTGGGTGGGTGTTTGGGGGTTTAACGTCCTTTTCCACCACATAGGGTGATATCAAAGACGGGGCAACGATGAAAAAGCCAGCACAATATTTGGCCCCAGCCGGGATCGAACTCACGCCCCGAGCATTAAAAGTCCAACGCTCTACCATTCGACCACCCCGGCTCCCCGCAAATGACAAGGTAATGTAAGGTTAAAAAGTAAATGTTAACAACAACAGTCACTGGGAGGTCAATAAACAAAAGTGCCGATCAAATATTGTTATCACAAACTACATGAAAGGAAGCTAAAACACACTTACGGCAATTACAGAGACCAGAAAGAAAAAGTGTTAAGCAATGACAACTTTGTTCTACACAACTTTAGATTGTTTCCGAATCAAATTACGTCTTGACTGTCAAACTGTCCTTACTGCCCGCGGCCTTTAATTGAGGTCACTAAAATATACTGAAATGAGGTAGCTACGTAGGTTAGGGAGTGAGGCGACCGAGACACAGTAATATCAAAATTAATTCCCCTTGTTTTCCTGATTTTTTTTGTTTGTTTTTTTTTGTTAAAGAGTTCCTTAAAGGTAATTTGAACCCAATTTTGGGATATGGTGTAAAGGGGTCATGTTTGGTGTTTTGAAAATGGCAGGTTTGACCTGACGGGTGGCCTATTGTTAACGATATTCTTGGGTCTGCCTTAACTCCTTAGTTAATTACCCAGTAGGCAGATTTAGTAGGACTTCGTAAGGAGGACTTCGCTGAGCAGCGTAACCCATTTACATGTAAATTAGGCTCACGCGGCAGACGCCGCGAGCTGCTAACGCGCTGCGATTAGCTAATGGCACCCGTAACGTGCCTAATTTACATGCAAATGGGTTACGCTGCTCAGCGAAGTCCTCCGTACGAAGTTCTACTAAATCTGCCCAGTGAGTGGTGGGTAGTTCATTAGCCACAAGATGGTCTTTGTTGCTTGCGCGGCTCTAGCTGTAACCACTCTCACCCCCCCCCCCCCACCCCACCCCACCCCCACCCCCACCCCACCCACCCTCCAATGTGTGTGTTAATGTATCAGAGAGAGAGAGAGAGATGATGATGATGATGAAACTTTATTTTCCAACGGTTAAAGTTTTGACAGAGAAGATCGTCAATTTACAAACTTGCCGTTGCTACACACTACTAAAACACATCTAGCAAAGAAAATTAAAACATTGAGATCAAATATTTACAGGTGACTCTCTCTCTCTCTCTCTCTCTCTCTCTCTCTCTCTCTCTCAAGCACTCATCAAGTTAGCAAAAGAGAGAGAGAGAGAGAATAACCAATCAACTAGATTAAAGTATTCTTTCATGAATAATGCACTTTTTTTTTTTTGGACATGGTTTAAAAAGGTATTTGTCACATTTTGTCTGAACTGTTAAGCAATCAAGTGGCAGACATTTCGTATTGTTTATTTCCCCCATTAAATGACAAATGTTTCGAACTCACAGTAAGTGAGATTGAAGACGGCCCAAGGGCCAGGTTATGTGGATGGGGAGTGAAGGGAGGGGGGGGGAGGGGAGGACTACTGTTTCACCAACAGCATGATCATGCCTTTTTGTAATAATGTATGATATGACTGTGTATGCAACGAACTTGCTATTGTCAGGCGCCCAGAGCACCCGCAGGAGGTTGGGCGCCAGACAAATCCTCATTATCATTATTATTATTGTGGGGTAGGCAAGGACGACACATCAGTACACTTTTCTGTTTTGCTTGTTGTCATTAGACATGTCTTCATGCTCAGTAAGCTATAGTAAGATATAGCTATGGTCTTAATTCTGTCCTTTCTTCTTCCCGCTCTCTTCTTCTTCTTCTTCTTTTATTTTTTTTCCACGTCTTTACATTTCAGTCCAGTTTTTCCACGCCAATTTCTCTGCCATGCTTTTTTGTAAACTGGTTCAGATGAGCACGTATATAAGTTTTTGCTTGTTGTGCTCTTTTTCAATGTATTACTGTTTGCTGCTAGACGGTGATCCGGCTTCATTGAATAAAAATGCTTAAACCAAGCTATATCCCGGATAAGTGAAGCCCATAGAGTTTTTGCAAAGGCCACAGTGTAGAAATCACTGGTGACTCGGTGTGGTCACAAATCAGGGTGGCCGGTGGGTCAGTAGATGATGAAACCTTTATTTTAGGATAGAATTGTTAGGCACTGGAAGGTCTCTCTTGCACACTGTCCTGCTAACACTACAATGGACTCTTCAACTACGTATTAAGACTGCGTATTAAACTCGAATCTATGGGGCAAATCGAGAGAGAGAGACAGAGAGACAGAGACAGAGAGACACAGACTGAGACAGACAGACAGACAGACACAGACACAGACTGAAAGAAAGAGAGAGACAGAGAGAGAGATCTATTCCTCCTGCAACTTCTGCGAGCGCAGTGTCAATGAGTGCAACCCAGAGCACAGACGCCAAGAAAAAAATATGTGCTTATGTTTGTTTTTTGTTTTTTAAACGATGTCTATTTCCTCTGGCTGTATGCACTGGGTCTTGTTGTATAAGTTGTCCATCACAGTCACGGATAAATCAAACGTGACCGACCTGTCAGTCTGTCTGGATTCAATAGTGGTCAGCTGTTCAACCAGGGCAGCTGCCAAGCTCCCCCCCCCCCCCCCACACACACACACACACTTCCCCTCCCCATAACCTGGGCCTAAGGGCAGTCTTCAATCTCACTTTTTGTGAGTTCGAAACATTTGTCATTTAATGGGGAAAAACATAATACGAAATATCTGTCACTTGATTGCTTAACAGTTCAGACAAAATGTGACAAATACCTTTTTAAACATGTCCCCCAAAAAAGTGCATTATTCATGAAAGAATACTTTAATCTAGTTGATTGGTTACTCTCTCTCTCTCTCTCTCTCTCTCTCTCTCTCTCTCTCTCTCTCTCTCTCTCTCTCTCTCTCTTAATTTAGTGCGACACTTACTTCCCCCTACAAATCCGATAATTGGTAAGCAGTGAATTTTGAGGGAAAAAATCGTTATTAAAGTGAAAGTTATTGACCAAACGTGTCTTCATTAAAGTGGCATTTATTGACAAAACGTGGGAATGGACCACTATGATGAGACAACACCAGCTTCAAGAGTGGTTAGATTCAAAGTTAAGTGCAGTGCGCCCGCCTTGCCTGTGTGCGCGTGTGTGTATACAACGCAACGCACGAGGGCAGAATATTCAATTTCAGTTTTACTTGCTTGTTTGCTCCGAATCGCCGGAGACAAAAATGAATTTGCCGCTGAATAGCGACGTCAATTTCTTCCCCATCTCCTCCACTTATGGTCCAATGTTTGTCATCGTTTTAACGGCGACAAGAAAGGAGACAAAATAGACTCTTCCGGCGGCCGCCCCAGTCGTTAAAAAGCCCCCAGCAGCATTGAAAACAAAATCAGCCCAAAGAGAGAACTGAAAACGAGATCGACAAGAAAGAGAAAGAGAGACTGTGAAGAGGTGGCGGGATGGGGGGGGGGGGGGACTTGAGAGATCGAGAAGTGTGTGTGTGTGTGTGTGTGTGTGTGTGTGTGTGTGTGTGTGTGTGTGTGTGTGTGTGTGTCAGTGTGTGTGTGTGTGTGTGTGAGAGAGAGAGAGAGAGAGAGAGAGAGGTGTGTGTGTGTGTGTGTGTGTGTGTGTGTGTGTGTGTGTGTGTGTGAGAGAGAGAGAGAGAGGTGGATAGCGGAGGGAGGGAGGGTGTGTGTGTGAGGGGGGAGGGGTGGGGAGGGAGGAAGGATGTAAGAGGTAGTAGCCAGGACAAGACAGACATAACCATTTTGTGTCGCTGCCAGCCTATTAGGAGAATGGGAGAAGCTTAATTACAATAGAAAAGCTATTAGCGGCGGGGCTGAACCAACAAACAGGCGCGCGCCTCGGAGGGTCGGTCAATTTCATCCTTTCTCTGACAACATCGATTAAGCTGGACCGGGCCGTGGAAACGGATCGCGTTGAGCACACACGCCTCTTCCACACCAAGCCGCTGAGTTGCCTCCTCCTGTTCAGTTTGGAGGGCCAAGGGAGGCAATCGATGTGATAATGTGGAGGACCGGGGGGATTAAATGATCAGCGAGGTTGTCGGAACTTTGAGCTTTTGCTCTGGCCAATTGTGTTATTGATTGGGAAAATGGGGCATGATTAATAGAATAACGCTATCCCGTGCTCGGCTGGGCCGGGCCGAGCATCACACTGATACACTGCGGCAACCCTGTTCCCGGTCCGTCGATAACTCTAGCCCCTGCGACGACGGCCAAGTCGGGTTAACCGAGACCGAGCCGAGCTAAGTGATACCTAAGAAGGAAAAAAACAAAAATCGGTGACAAGGAAAGTGGACAGTAGCGAACAACTTTGAGGTCTCAGTGTTATTTCACAGTGTGCACAGAAGCGGTGAAAACTGTCGCATTCACCAGCACAGTACATTTTCAGCCTGTTTCGAGATTATTGCCTGCATGAGTTGTCCCCCGTGCATACACTGATCCGCAGCAAGCATGCATTGTTCGTGACAACTTTGTGCTCTTTATGCACGGGTGACAACTCATGCAGGCAATAATCTCGACACAGGCAGGAAATGTACTGTGCTGGTGAATGCGACAGTTTTCACCGCTTCTGTGCACACCGTGAAATAACACGGGGACTTCAAAGTTGTTCGTAACTGTCCACTTTCCTTGTCACCGAGTATTTTTGTTTTTTCCTTCTTAGGTATCACTTAACTCGGCTCGGTCTCGGTTAACCCGACTTAACCGTCGTCGCAGGGGCCTAGAGTTATCGACGGACCCGGAACAGGGTTGACACTCCGGTGATAAAAAGACTGAGAAGGGAGAGCATTTCCCGAAGGCTGCTGTGAAGGGAAAGTGAGGGGGGAGGGGGGGGGGGGCAGTACGTAGTGGATGGTTGGTTGAATCGTTTGTTGCTTGCCTCCCCTTTTTTATTTTTGCTTCTTTTTTTTTTTTATCCCATTGCTTGTTGTTGTTGTTTTTTTGTTGTTTTTTTTCAGGCGGTAAAATCGCTGAGGTGGAAGAGGTCAGCTGGGAAGGGAGAGTGAAGGAGACAGTACTGGTAGGCTGGTTATTCGCATGTTTGCTTGCTGGTTCATTTTCCTTGCTAATATACATAAGATCCACAAAACGAGCAGTGAGAAACAACGAGCCAAACGACTTTTCAAAAACTTTCCTCCGCCCATGCGGTGCACAGAAATATGGAGCACCAAATGTATCATAAGGGGTCTGGAATCATTTTACAATATAGGAGTCATTTTATGATTATAACAGTCATTTTACACTGATTTGAGATCCTTGTGAAACATTTGGCTCGTGTATTGTGATACTCTTTTTATGTTAAGCCTCAAAATTCGTTTCATGAGTATAAAAGTCATTTTATAAGTATGAAAGTCATTTTATCAGTGTAAAAGTCATTTTATATGTACACAAGTCACTTTACAATTACAGAACGCATTTTATAATTATAAAAAGTAAGTCCATAAAATATGTAGTCTAGATCATAAAATGATTACAGACCCCCTTATGAAACATTTGGCGCTTCATACAGAAAGGCCGGCAAGTGTTAGGGGGACAAGAAGGGAGGGATGCGGTATGTCGCCTTGCAGCACTCCAGGTTAATGCGCACGCCCCCTGCACCCGCTGACCCCCGACCGGGCCCCGTGCCGTACCAGCGCGAGACTCGCACGAGAGCACGTGAGATTTCCTGGCGGTTTGGGTGGTCGGTGACAAGTTGAGAATTGTTACCAGGGACAAAAATGCTTCAGTCAGAAATTACGAAAAGAGAAGATTAAGCCTGCTCTTAACTGGGCACAGCGCGCGAAACACACATGTGCACATCACCGTCGTTGCGCTCGGTGTGTCCGGCTACTAACTACAAAATTGAACGCAGCTGTGCTCGGTGACAAACCGATTGAAGATGCACTGTCCACCATGTCTGCACGGTTTGCAGGCCGAGTAACGTAGTACAGCCAGTCAGAATCTGTTGTGGAAACCACATTCACAGTTGTGGCTATTTGAAATCCAAGTTGCTATGATGACGCCACAGCGGGGGGAACCCCCAAAATCACAACTGTGGACAGCACTGTGGCGCTCCGCAGTGCCCAGTTAAGAGCCGGCTTTAGTGGTATAATGTGTTTCTTCATGGGTAATGATCATGATACGAGAAAATAGTGGTATGAATTGCTTCATTGCTTCCAAAATCTGCATATAGACAACAACAAAAAATGTTTAAAAAATAACTTCTGTGCATATATCTTATATTTGAATAAAACGCGAAAAAAAAGGGAGAAGTTTAATATTTATCATCTCAGCTACGCACTGAATACCAGTGTGGGCTAAAGCAGTTTGGCTTCGAAATTACCCAAAAAATAATCTGTCCATTCAAAACTTTGATCTGGCCTGGTATTCACGAAGCGCGTTTAGCTAGGATAAAGGCGGTCGTATAAAAATGGGAAATTACTATTGTTAAACGCCCATTTAGACCTAACACGTTCATCCTAGCTTCATGAATATCAGGCCAGGTATTCTGCAGCTGGAGACGATAGAAATGTAAGGTGGGATAGGCGTTCGTGCATTCTTAAAAATCTGCACTGACTAAATGGAGTATTTCTATTTGGTCATAAATAAATAAATAAATCCATTTATTTTTGTTATTGATATTGCCCTTGTCAAAATTAGAACAATGATTATTACTATATCAAAGTCAGTTTTCAGTTGTTGGTTGTTTTGTTTTGTTTTTCTATACAGAAACAACTTCAAGCGAAGGCAGATTTCCCTTCATGCATGATGCGGAAAGTTTCAGTGAAAAAAAAAGGGAAACAAAACACCCAAAAAAACAATAAGACTGTGACGTTTCTCCAGACAATACATACTACTGTCACGCGCACAGTCTCAGACTAACCTAGTCTCTTTTCATGCATCAGACCCATTAAATTTACCTGCAGACCAAAGTACCCGGGAGACCATTTTTTCAGACCGCGTCACCGCTGTTTGTCAACTGTTTCATGCAGGTCAGCTCTGCACCGAGAACATCCGGGCACTTCCCTCACAGGTGCGCGCGCAGAACTCTCGGGGTGCGGGGCGCGGAAAGAGCAGGGCCTTAGCGTTGTTTGCGCAGGTCGTTTGTAAGTTTGTTCAACTCATTAGTCGGCGTAATTACCATTTCACCCACGGACGGGAAAGACACGAATATAGGGGTCGGTTGAACTAAGTAAGGAATGCACTGCATGGTCAGTCAGTCAGTACGTACCGGCTTTTGCACTGCCAGCGACTGATGTGAAGACACTTTTGCACCGACTGCCAGCGACTGATGTGAAGACAGACCAGTTAAAACGCCCGGCAAAAGCTCGGTTAAAACATGATTAGAAAACAAATGACATAACAATTTTTTCCTTAATTTTTCGGCCGAAAAAAAAAACCTTCATCAGGGTGGGTGGGTGTGTTTAGGGGGGTTTAACGTCCTTTTCAACCACATACGGGTGATACCAAAGAAGGGGCAAGGATGAAATAGCCAGCACAAATATTTGGCCCCAGCCGGGATACGAACTCACGACCCGAGCATCAGAAGTCCAACGAGTGTACTACATTCATTTCCTGGGACAAAATCAGTAACAAATCGTGGTACAGTAATACAATCCTTATAAAATTGTCAGACCTTGTGCACTTTTTCTCACATGACCCCTCCACTACCCATAACCCTATCCCCTTCCCCTCACCCGCCCCTCACCCCCTCCCATCCAACACACACACACACACACACACACACACACACACACACACATACATTCGCGCGCGCGCGCGCACTTTGGACTTTCACTGAGTTGTCGCTTAGAAAGACTGACTGAAAGGGGCGTTACTAAAATCTAAAAATGTGTATAATTATGCTCATATTTTATAATAACGGTTTTAGTTTCAAAAGGGCACAACAACGGGGAAAAAGCTCGTGCAGTTTGATTACTCCCCCTGTGTTGAATCTTCAACGCGAACCTTCGTAATCGAGCCAGCTACCGAGCCGTAGGCAGACGACAAGCTGGGGAAAAAAAAAACAAAAAAAAAACACGAGGACCTCGCCCAGCACATTCTTGCCCAATTTCGGCGATGGCACCCAAAGCTGACAGGAGCCCGCGCTGGCTTAGCTGTCAATTAGGTCGTAAATTTGTTTCATTAGCGACTGTTTGTCGCTACCGGTCGGTTAAAGGCTCGGCCCTGGCTGCGTTCAGTGCCGTGGTCGCCCGTAACTGTCACTCAGTGTTTGACAAAAGGTGACTGGGATGAGAGAGAAGCGATCTAGGCTTTTCACTTCTAGACCTCGCAGTCCGAGTCGGTGTGCAGCGAATGTTGATGCGATTACGAGAGAGAGAGAGAGAGAGAAGGGGGGGGGGGGGGGAGAGAGAGAGATGATGATGATGATGATGATGAAACGTTTTCTATTCAGCATACAGTATTTAGGCATTGTTGCCTATCTTACACGCTGTCCTGCTATTCTACATTCACGGATTTAAAAAAAAAAAAACTATCTAAAGGAAATGCAGGAGAGAGAGAGAGAGAGAGAGAGAAATGAAATGAAATGATACTTTGAAATGAAATGAAACTTTATTTGTCAACGGTAAAAGACATTGGTCCAGTGGTGAGAGAGAGAGACAGACAGACAGACAGACAGACGGCGAGACGGACGGATACACAGACAGACAGAAACACAGAGACAGACAGATGATTTTCTTAACATTCTAAACAAGGAATAAATAATGCTGCTGCATGTTGTTCAGTTACTTTAAAAAAAAAAGGGTTGGGGGGGGGGGGGGGGGCAGTGTACGTTACATATTGGTTTTGTTTTTAAGTCGATACAGTTTTATCCATGGTCTTGAAGAAGGGCACAAGCTATGATCATTCTTTGTGGAGAAGCATCTACGTCGCTGCGGGTGCGGGTGATGCAATAGTGTCTGTTTTCAGGGAGATTCGCATTTCTTCAAACACTTTGGATCTAAGACAACTCCAGTCTTCCAGTTTACGATTAGAGGATAAAAGTCAAGCTTTAAATTTCTGATTCAGCTTGTAAAAACTGTTTGTTTGTTCGTTTGTTTGTTTGTTTGTTTTATTATTATTCATTCATTCAATTGATTGATTGATTGATTGATTGATTGATTGATTGATTGATTGATTGATTGATTGATTGTTGTTGTTGATTTCAAGTGGGGGGTGGATGGGGTGTTTGTTTGTTTGTTTTTTGTTGTTGTTTTTCGGTTTTCTTTTTTCTTTTCTCTTGTTTTATTTCATTTTCCGTGTCTTGTGGGTTTTTGTTTTTTTTTGTTTGTTTGTGTTTTGTTTTGTTTCTATTTGTTTTGGGGTTGTTGATTTTTGTTTGTTTTCTTTGTCTCGTCTTATCTTTTCACTTGTTCTGTTTTCTCTTGATTTCTTTTATTTCTTTTTTTTTTTTTTTCTTCTTCTTCTTCTTCTTTTTTTTTCAAGTGCTACAACAGCCATCCTGATAAAACGTGCCCTGAGGCAAGGCAAGTAAATGCGGATGATTCACCGACAGACTGCCCTCCCTTACCCTGATTCTTGGCTTGTGTGACCAGGGTAACAGTGATGGTCCGTTAATTGGCCGGTGTCAGATCAAGCCGAGTCTAATTGGTAAGGGGTTTACAGGAGGCCTGTGAGGTCTTCTTCTCGATACATTGTGTCATTCCCCGCAGTGACCCCGTGACCTTTACTGTCGGTAAAGCGCCCCCTATTGAGCGAGAGGGCAGATTTGCAAGGGGTGCTCAACTGCGTTTCTGCCGTGTCCAACACGTCACAGAAGTACCTGCTTTTCTCTCTTTTCTTTATTATTTGCCTTTTTTTTAATCCAGTGTCAGTGGACACACAGTTTGAAACCCACTTTCAAAAGAAGGGGGGATATGTCTTCAGTATGTTCGTTTTCCGGCTGAATCCTCTCTCTCTCTTTCTCTCTCTCTCTCTCTCTCTCTCTCTCTCTCTCTCTCTCTCTCTCTCTCTCTCTCTCTCTCTCTCTCTCTCTCTCTCTCTCATATCACCCAAACAGCGCTCTCTTTCTTTCATCACGCAAACCGGCAGCGTTCTTGAATCAGTATATCTTATCATCTGGGGTTGTTTTATTTTAATGCAAGTGATGGCTGAACAAATTAAAATATCTGCACAATTTTATCGTTTACTGCTTTTAACTTCGATGAGAAAAAAATGGTCTGACTGACTGACTCACTGACTGACTCACTGACTGACTGACTCACTGACTGACTGACAAGATCCAAGTGTTTTAATTCTTTGGTGTCCGCAGGGGTCTGACACATTTTATAGCTTAGGTCGCACCTTAGTCAATAACCATGCCCATTCATTCATTCATTTATTCATTCATTCGGCATTCATTCATTTATCGATTTTTCTACGATTAGAATTGCTTATTAATTTGTGACAGTTTATGTGCACAAAAGTTGTGCAGAAACTGATTGATCTGGTTCGTGGGTAAGAACCATTGACTGGCCGAATTTTTACGAGAAGGTCGATGAGTTTTGTTGTTGTTGTTGTTGTTTTGGGGTTGTTGGGTTTTTTTTAAATTTACATGCACTGACAATACAGTCATACAGTATGTGGTCTGTCTTAACTCTTCCCTTTCCATTTTCGAGAAAGAACAGGGCAGAGACTAGCAAGTAAATCCAAGACTAGCTCGACTAAGCTGAGACTAAAAGATTAGTACGAGATGCATAAGCGGAGCCGCAAGTCTGTGACTATGTCAGGGACTAATTCGTGAAGCATGCTGATGATAGTCCCGGCGTAACTGACCTAGAAGTCCGAGACTATAGCCAAGTCTCAGACTAATGACTGTAGTCATTTTTCCTCTCTCTCTCTCTCTCTCTCTCTCTCTCTCTCTCTCTCTCTCTCTCTCTCTCTCTTCTTTTTCTTGTTCTTTCTTTCTTTCTTTTTTCTACTGTATTGTCCTTTTTGGACAATTCGGGCTGCTTCCCCCGGGGGAAGCGCGTCGCCGCGGTGCAACGCCACCCAATACTTATGCTATTTTTTTATTTTTCCTGGGGTTAGGGGGGGGGCCGGATAACCCGGAGAGAAACCACCGATGAGCAGCCCGGTAGCCAGAGAAAAAAAAAAAAAAAAAAAAAAAACGGTATCACATATCACAAGCTCGTAGTGGGCTCGAACCCACGATTCGCCGTGACAGCGGTGGCGGTCGTTCAGTACCGCAGCGGCTAACTCCGACGCGCTGCCTATCGGACCACCGCTTCATGCATCAGACCCCGGGGACAGTTCTTACAAACTCTCCTTTGCTGAATCGTTTCTTTCCGAGTGTCCATTCCTCTTTTTCTTGTCAATAAAAAAACATATTGTCCATTACACAGGACTGCAAAATGCTAACCATTGATTTGAACGGAACAATGATACACTGCGTTAAATGGAACGAAGCCTTTCAATGCCGCTTCATATTACCGACACTTTCTGAAAGATGTTGACCCGTGTGAAAGATGAGCAAGGTTAAAAACAGACAGTCTGTATCACTGGGCATTAGATAGAAACATTATCAAATAAAACGGACCGGTAAGACGAGACTGGACAAACGGAAAAAAATCCATCGAGAGAATGCGCAGTTATTGACAGATAGAGAACGCTAAGCCTTTGCAACATTTTCGCTCGTCGATTTTTCAATGATTGGTATTTTGTTTCGTTAAGTAGGAGAAGTAACTTGCTGTTTGCTCTGTTGTTTCTTAAAAAAGGAGAGTATCTGAGTTGGTGATATCGGGCGTAAACTTTGATTCTGTAGTATTACGTGATGGGTTGTCGTGCTTCTAGCTGAAACACCATACCATTCTCTTGCTTGTCTCGTATTGCTGCTTCGCTCTGGATGGTTGCTGCTCATAATGGCATCGTCCGTCCGTTGTTGTTGTTGTTTGTTTGTTTGTTTGTTTGTTTGTTTGTTGTTGTTTGTTTCTTTGTTGTTGTCGTTGTTGCTGTTGTCGTCGTTGTTGTTGTTGTTGTTGTTGTTCTGCTGCTGCTGTTGGTGGTTCACCTGTTATCAAGCCAGCATAATTTTCTACGCCAGTTGGATTTTTTTTTTTTTTTTTTTTTGGGGGGGGGGGGAGAGGGGATCTCTCTCTCTCTCTCTCTCTCTCTCTCTCTCTCTCTCTCTCTCTCTCTCTCTCTCTCAGCAAGGAAAAGATGTAAGACAGGTCTGCGCACCTAATCTTTTATCCTTGGAAAATAAAGTTTCGTTCGTTCGTTCGTTCTCTTTGTTTTTCTCTTTTCTTTTCTATTCTTTTTTTTTTTTCTTCTTTTATTCTAAGGAAGGAGAAAAGGGACGACAAAACGTGGTCATGTGACGGTGGGCGGTACTGGTTCAGGAAAGAAGTGGGGGTTCGGGGGAGTTGTGAGGGCCATCTGCATTGTCTTATGCCTGTTTCAGAACAATGTATTGACTGTGCTTTTCCTTTTCAATTGTAGCGTGAGAAAAAATTATTTTCAGTCCCTGGACCTATGACAATTATTAAAATTAGCTCTATGATACCAAAACTGCAATAATAATTCCAAATCACAAAAAAACTGAACTTAGAGTAAATTGAAAATAAAATATCAAAATTAATGAATCGGCTTAATATTATTGAAAATGGTCGACTGTAAAGGACACATCCGTTCTGACTTTAAGCAGCATCGGCCGGTATGGAATTTCTTACGCGCTATGTAAACTCTACTTGATTTCAACGTAAAAATCATATAGAGTACCAAAGTACTGTTGAATTAGTCCTTCTTTTCTCGTTTAAAAAGCACGAACACAAATGTTACCTAGTACTTTCGGAAACACTAGCCGTAGTTTCGATTCAACCCTCGGTCCTTTTAAAAACAAACCATTTATTTGTTTGGTCATTTCTAGGTTCTGTCCCCATTTTCTTTGTGGGGTGAGCACACACAAAGTCTACAAAAAAGAGGGAGTTGAACCCAAAACCCCTCCTAAAATCTGTCATCGGACAAAATGATTTTCCCCCCGTCGGAAAATGATCCATTTTCAACGACCTTTTCTACTTCGCACTCAGTTCACCGTAAACCTACACTGCCACGTTAGCTGGAAATTTCAACCAAAAATGGATTTCCTGAAAAAAAAAATCAATGAATCTTCTAAGCTGTGCCGCAGTTTTAATAGGTTGTAGTGTTTATCGCATTTAGCGGTTTGATGCGAACCACATTAAGGCGGTAAACGTTGTTAAATGGAGAATGCTGCCAGCGTGCTAGTCATTGTTTGTTCGTAGCGTGTTGGTTTTCTGGTGTGGTGTTTGTGTAAGTATCACTGACTCATTCTTTCTTACTTCCATTGTCCTCTTGTCGAGGAGAGGAATAGGCGGTGAGTGTGTGTGTGATGCTAGTTTACACCGACCTTGTCCCTGGAAAGCAAAACTGCACGTACAATTTAACACACTGGATTATGTGACGGTGATTTTGTAAAGTTTAAAAAGTACAGCAGCTGTGTAACAGTGCTTGCCGTATTTTTTCCTTTTATTCTTTCTCCTCACTACCATCCTTCCACGTGAATATGCTTGTCGGCTCACAGTCTAGATCTAGAGAGACATAAGTGACATAAACTGACACTCACACATCAGTGATCACATCAAATCAGTGGTAATCAGAAATTTTGTTCAGTCATCAAAGAAAAATCTCGTGTGTTTGTGTAGATCTTTCTGCTATGCGGTTGGGAGGAATCAGCATGGTGTGTGGGGGGGGGGGGGGGGGGGGGGGGGGGGGGGGAGGAGGGTGAAGGGAGCCTTGGACTAGGAATGCTCGGGGCGCGAGATCCACTACAATTTTAAAAGTGTTGATAAGCACCTGCTCTTCCTATCTTAAGAAGACTAAAGGAAAGCCCACGTGGAGATATGAATTTTAGTCCTGCAGTCAACATCGTATATTATTATTATTATTATTATTATTATTATTATTATTTTACTCCTTTCCCTTTTTTTCAAGACGACGTTTCTATGTGGTGGAAAAGGACGTTAAACCCCCAAACACCCACCCACCCCTCAAGACGACATTTAACCAAAAAGAAAAATTGCACGATACAGGTAAAACATATCACACCCCTCCACACCACGCCCCCACCCTCCTCCCCGCTTCACCATTCACCATTCCCCCTCCCCCACCCTACCCTACATCCCCCACTTGCTACCCCCACCCCCACCCAATCCCCCCCCCCCCAAAAAAATACACTAAAGCATTTTCCTGCGTTTTATTAATGTTTTTATCCCCGCCCCGTCCACCAGACCACCCCCCCCCACCCTTCCCCGCCTTACCCCCCCCCCCCCCGCCCCCTCTCCCCCCCCCCAAAAAAAAAATTATGATAAATAAATAAAATGAAATAAACATACAAACAAAGCAGTTGTCTGAAAACCTCTTAAGTGGCTCGATGAACTAATCGTACTGCAGTGTGATGTAACTTTCTTTATCGTGTCTGCAGATTTTTTTTTCTTTCCTTCTTTCATTTTCTTTTTTTTTTTTATTGACCCAAATACCCCCAGGCCAGTGCAGTATTCATTGGGTCAGACGGAAAAAGTGGCAACATAACTTTCTGTTTACACTGGTGATATTTCTTCTTCTTGTTTTTTATTCATATAGTATTACTTTGGCCGGGGGGGGGGGGGGATTGGAGGGGGGAGGGGGAGGGGAGGGGGAGGGGAGGGGAGGGGGGAGAGCGGTGTCAGAGAAGAGAAGGTTGTGGGGGGGGGGGGGGGGAGTGCGATTTTGACGTCCCTTTCTGTCAATTTTCCCCTGTACAATTTTTTAGTATTTTTAATTTTCTAGTTTTATCCTCATAGATACATCCGGTAATTCCTGGTCATTGACGTGTGAATTTTTAATGGGATTTTTTTTTAAGTATGTGTGTTTGCGAGTGCGTGTCAGACCTAACCCGGCTGAAATGACAAAAGCGCCTAATTAAATACTCATCGCTTAAGGACGTAGAGGACGTAGGCCCTTTTGCTAAATTACGATAGCGATGCCTCTTTTTTCTGTTCGTAACCAGATTGTTGGCCTTAGAAACGTTTTGTTGTTGTTGTTGTTGTTTTGTGTTTTTGTTGTTGTTGTTGTTGTTGTTGTTGTTGGGGTTTTTTTTTTGTTGGTTGTTTTTTTTTTCTTTTTTTTTTGGGGGGGGGGGATTTTTTTTGTTTCCTCTCTCTCTCTTTCTCTCTCTCTCTCTCTCTCTCTCTCTCTCTCTCTCTCTCTCTCATCAATTTGATGTTATTCCGCTTGAATTTGGAGAGAGAGAGAGACAGACAGACAGACAGACAGAGACAGAGAGAGACAGAGAGACAGACAGACAGGCAGACAGACAGACAGAGTTTGTGCAGTAGAATGTAGCACGGACAAGATAGAAGGACGCTATACCTTATCTTACATCCTTGAAAAATAAAGTGTCATTGTAATTCTCTCTCTCTCTCTCTCTCTCTCTCTCTCTCTCTCTCTCTCTCTGACTATTTTTAGCGACTTGGTCGAGCGACGTGTAGTACAGGTACGGAAGCGTCAGACCAAAGAAAGTCATAGTTCTCTACTGTTAGAAGCCGCAAAGCCACGAAAATGGTTGCAACGGCTGAAAGGAACATCTATTCATTTGGCAAACAACCTTAGGGCGTTGTAAGCGGCAGTTTGTTTGTATTGTTTTGTTTTGTTTTGTTTTTTCCCTCAGAACTCTTCATATCAGAATCAGAATTGTTTATTGATAGGCCCCAGGCCCATTCAAAGTTGAGAGTGACATCCAGACATTCTTATACATATCAATACTTGGACATGAAATAACCAAAGTGCAAAATACAAGTATATCAACTCAGCTGAGCAACTGCTGTCTTATTCTTAAGGCTAGAAAAAGATATAATGCCAAGTTCTTAACTGTATAATAGTTGCTTGAGGCCATTAGCAAAGTGAGTCGAAAGCTGCTTGGGTGGTTCCAAATTTTTCTAGGAATAAACCGGGTACGTATGTCAGAAAGAGTAAGACAGTATAAATGAAAATGTTACTTGACTCGTCTTCAATATCAAGCTGACCGATTAAAGCTCATAATCTGCGTTATGCTGATGCTGAACCCCTGAGTAAAATATGTCCCCTGTGTCAGAACTGTTTATAGAAATAGAGACTTTACACATACAAAATTCTAGCCTTTTGCGGGCAGTCTTTGCTAGGATATGGGTGATTTGGAGAGAGAGAGAGAGAGAGAGAGAGAGTTTGTGTAGTAGAATGTAGCAAGGACAAGATAAAAGAAGGACGCTGTACTTAATCTTACGTCCTTGAAAAATAAACTCACTCTCTCTCTCTCTCTCTCTCTCTCTCTCTCCCCCCCCCCCCCTCAAAAAAAAAAAAAAAAAAAAAAATTTCAAGTGTGCACGCTGAACTGAAACCCCACGTCCTTCTTTCGAAGAGCAGGCTGTACCCGGTGGCGTGTAAAACAGAAATACTGTCGCACGCAGCAGAGTGAACAGCAGGGTGGAGGTTTGCACATAATTATAGCAGTGCTTAGCAGCAGCAGGCTTTTACTGTACTGTCCTCCAGCCCTGCGGCGCCCTCAGCGCCTCAAAAGAGACGGATACTGTGCGCCGAGGTGTGGGCGGGTGTTTGAGAGTTTAACGTCCTTTTCCACCACGTATGGATGACATCAAAGACGAGGCAGTGAGAAAAAGGCTAGTCCAAGTATTTAGCCCAAGATGGCTGTGCGCCGAGAACTACCATACCATACCATACCATACCATACCATACCATACCATACGAGCCAAAATAGTCATCTACTGGTTGGTCATACCACGGGCGGGGAGGGGGGGGGTGTTAACGAGCGCTTCGCGGTTTGAGTCCGCGATCAACAAATTTCGACCAGGTCATAGACGCCACACCAGTTTGATGGCAATATCGCACGATTACACACCTGGCCTGGTATTCATAAAGCGCGTTTAGTTCGGATAAAAGCGTTTAGGTCTAACAGGGCGTTTTAACAACAGCAATTTCCCATTCTCATACGCCTGTTTAGATTTAAACGCGTTTATCCTAACTAAACGCACTTCATGAATACAAGGCCTGTACGATAGTCTCGGGGTAAATCGCTGACGCCCGCGTTACAGTTCCACTTTATTACCAGTCAGTTATTGAGACTGTGACGTGTTCGAGTTGCATATTAATTTTAGTCAACCAGCCAATCAGTTAAGCAAGCAGGCAATTAATCAAGAAAGCATTTGATTTTTTTCTTTCTTGGAGCAATGCTGCACAGAAAATGTCTTCAGCGAAATAGTGTAAAATGCTATAGAAACCAAGAGGAAAAAGTCGTCGACTGCAAGAGAATGTTGTGCATCTACTGATACATGGCATAATCTAAAAAGGAAATAAATTACTAACTACAAGTGTACAGAAAGGAATTTCTCCACACCCCCCCCCCCTCCAAAAAACAACAACAAACAACAACAACAAAAACAACAACAGCAAAAACACAACTGTTTAATGGCAAAAATAGCTAACTAAATAGCTGAGGAAATAAGTGACTGTAGAAAGAAAGAAAGAACGACAGAAACGACAGACAGAAAGAAGAAAGGAAAAACAAAAGAAAGAAAAGAAGTTCAAATGTCACAGTTTAAAATTGATGTCCTTGCTTGTGTAAAAGTATTTGTGTGAATGGATCAAAACTAAGCAGACAATTTTTCACACATTGTATCATGAACTATCTGCACGGTATACATTGTACCCTCACCTTTGTCGTTGTCTTTTTCATTGTCGTTGTCGTCGGAGTGGTCGCCCACCGGCGATGGTGTTGTCTTGCTGATTGTCTCCCCTAATAGACTCTCTATGTCGTAGGAACTTTTCTTCTTGATTGACAGATCCATGGCGTCAGGTCAGTTTCATGCAGATTGTGACGACAAAAGTTGGGAAGTCAGACTTCTACGAAACAGTTCTTGTAACTGAAGATAGACGACACAAACGGAGGACTAAGAAGCTTTGGAAAACGTTTTACTGTCTTCGTTTAGTGTCGCGGTCTTGATTCTGTAGATATGTCACAGAAATGTTGTCAGTGTTTCCGAGGAAAGTGATTATGGACAAAAGCGATTCAGTCATAAGCAAGTTCGCCAAGCAATACCGCTGTTCCAGAATGCCCGCAGTAAAAATCTTTTTTCGCTGGTCCCACACAAGATGTCATGTAAACTTGCACTTGCCACGCTAAGAGCTTGTAAAATCAGAATAAGTGTTTTAGAAAGCGTTGTCAACTGGTAAACTTTCACAAGCGTGCGTGAGCGAGAAAGTCAGTCACCACGCTTTGAAAAGCTTGCCTCTTCTCACCACGCATTTAGCCGCGGAGCGAAGCAAACCCGGCGCCCTTCAGGAAAAGGCAAAGGTTCAATTGTTTGTCAACTCCTCACCGGGTAGGGCATGTTAAAGTTTAATTGACAGCGACATTTCCCAAACCGGGTCCAGCTTTGTCAGTCGGGGCTTCTAGTTGAGCACGTGAACACAATCGGTTGAGAAGAGTCGTGCAGAATAGAAGTCATGTACCTCTGTTCAGTCTGAGAGAAATCCCTCTTTTCGCAAGCTGATGATGAGGAGAGGGGGGAGGTTTTGCGGTGATTTTTCCAGGATTCGGGTACAGATGTACAGGTGTGTCCGGGTAGCTTTTTTCACAAACTTCACAATGACAACAGGGGCGTCCAGTTCAGTGTCAAAATCCTCCCGTTGCACTTGTCTGTTTGAGGAAGTTAACTCGTTTGCGGCGCGACCTGTTTGACGAGAAACTGGTAATCCTTTGTTTGTGTCAGGTCTTTTGCTGGTACTAGCACGTTCGCGGAAAGAAATTTTCCTTGTTTGACAGTGGACTCTGGTCTTTCTTCCGGGGAAGTTTTACCAGCTGAATTTGGTCTTCTTTTCTACAATTTTCGCCAACTGAGTTTGGTCTTCTTTCCTACAATTTTCACCAGCGGAGTTTGGTCTTCTTTCCTACAATTTTCACCAGCGGAGTTTCGACTCTTTCCTACAATTTTCGCCAGCGGAGTTTGGTCTTCTTTCCTACAATTTTCACCAGCGGAGTTTCGACTCTTTCCTACAATTTTCGTCAGCGGAGTTTGGTCTTCTTTCCTACAATTTTCACCAGCGGAGTTTGGTCTTCTTTCCTACAATTTTCGCCAGCTGAGTTTGGTCTTTTTTCCCTATAATTTCCACAGGCTGAGTTTGGTCGTCTTTCCTACAACTTTCATCGGCTGAGTTTGGTCTTCTTTCCCAGAATATTCACCTGGTTTTGTATGTCACTGACTTTTCTTTTATTCTGCTAGTATTGTCTTTGTTTCTTCTATAATTGTCATCATTGTTTTCTCATTCGTGTTCAGTAGCATCTCAATTCCTTCTAAGTACTTTTTTTCACGTTATGACGCGAAATATACTTGCAATACGAGCAACAAAGCAATGTCTTCAACTGATGATGATGTCAACGGCGAGTTCGTGCATTTCTCTTCCTAACTTCATCTGTCGGTGAAAATTATTCAGTAGTGATGTAGGTGTTTATCACACAGGGTACGTCAATTTCAAGCACAAATTCACACACGTTTGAGAATTTCTAGAATAAAATGAAAACTGTGTTAGCATTCAAAAAGTACAATTGTCGTTTCAAAGTTCAGTAGCTCCGACAGTCATAAACCTGGTAAAATATGTCTGTGCTTGTGTCTTTGAAATCAGAAGAGGGAGCAAAACAATGAATTCTCCATAAAAGGTCACGTGTAAATTAGCACAAGTCAGTTGTAAAATGACAGAAATCAGTTTCAGTCAAGCACGATCAAATGATTCCGTCTATACTTGCGTCCTTGTCCTGAAATCAGACGAAGAAGGTCGAAAAACCTGAACTATCACATGTAAATTAACCTGCACAAATCAGTTTCAGTCACAGCACGTGCGCCGCGTTCACGTCAGTCAGTGTAACGATGCGCGTGAGGTTGTCACCTGAGACTCTTGACTGTAGCTCCCTGTTGAACAGCAAAATCCACTGCTCTGTCAGTCACCTGTCTTGTTAATTTCACCCGCTGTGCGTCCTTTGGAAACTGAGCAAGCCGTGTTGACAGACAGCAAAAACTGCCGGTAACTGACATCAATGACTTTCCCTTGCTCTGCTGCCTCTCCTCGTGTAGTGGTGACCCGCTGCGGCTGTGTGTCTGTCTCGTGGCGCTCAAGCCGTCTCCGCCACATAATAATGTTTGCTTTTAAATTGTATTTATTTGAAACTCTCTGCTCCTATTGATCTTGGCGCTTAAGTTAAGAGGCGGCGGCCGCTCAGCTGAGAAAGGGAGCTGACAAGCCCCGTCCGCCAATAGGAAAGGCGCGAGCGACAGCAAATCTCTCCTAGGCCCCGCCCCCTTTTGGAGAGAGGCTCTGTCAGTGCCAAGGGCGCGCGCGTGCGGAACAGAAGCGCCAGTTTCAGATCAATGCTAATAGCAGAGGGGGGGGGGGGAGGCGGGGCTGGGGAGGGGTGAAGTAATTGAGGACGGAGAGCAGAGAGGGGAAGGGGGACGGGGTGGGGGAAGGGGGGGGGATATCGCTTCTGATCTTGTCTTGCTAGCATCAAGCAGATGGTGTGTCTGTGCTCTATGGCCGCTAATCGGACAAAACCCGCGCTCTGACAACTTGCTCTCTGTATTGGTATCACGAGTGCCCAGACTGTACACTGAAACCATGCCGGCCCGTTCGCTTCGATAAGCAGTGGGCTCAATGGGCAATGCACCCGACTATGCATAGTTCGGACTCATGGTATGGTATGGTATGGTATGGTAGACTTCTCCTCGGCGCACATATCATCCATCTCTGCTGAAATGCTCACGGCGCCGCAGGGCTGGAGGACGAAGCAGTGAAAGCCTGCTGCCGCTAAGCGCTACTTTCTGTGCAAACGTCCACCCTACTATTCGCTCTGGTGCGTGCGACGACACCGGCCACAGCCTACTCTTCTTCGAAAGATGAACGTGGGATTTTTATCGTGCACGCTTGATGTATGTGCGTGCGTGTGTACACGAAGGCGGGACAGGCACCGTAAACGAGTCTGCACATGGATTTGACTCGATATGGTGAGGGAAAATCTCACCATAATCCTGCCCACCGGGGACTCGAACCAGGCAGCTCAGGATCCGAAGTCGGATGCCTTAACCACTAGACCAAATCCCCTGTTTGCCGGACTGAAAATTCATAAGGACTAGGGCCGCTCGCGAATAACTATTGAGCCCGTCCGAAGATGAATTGCCCCTTGTGGGATAAATAAAGTGTTTCGACTTGACTTGACTTGACTTGACTTGACTTGACTAACTAACATTTTCGGTCGCTGTCTTTCTCTCGGTCGCTAACCACAACCAAAGCCTCATGTACGAAAATTGTTACCGGGCTTACCTAAGCTCTCCGATGAGTTGGACATAAATGATTGTGCAACGGCAGTTGATGGGATCCACTCTGGCGCATGTCGTATTTTCGACTGTGACACGCTTGCACTAGGGCGAGTCAGGGTAAAGTGTGTGGAGCGTTATGCAGCGTCAGTCGTGTCCTTTTTAGTTTTTTTTTTTTTTTCTCTGCAGCTAACCCTGAACCCCCCCCCCCCCCCCAAAAAAAAAAAACCGCGAGGGTCGCTTCCCAGGCTGGCAGGTGCGCCTGTAACTTCTAGACATGGCCCCAGGTTAAAGGTCAGGTTCATTCATTATGCTCGTTTAGGGCCCTTTACCGACCAAACAGGTACTATACTGTCGATACTAATGAATGTGCCCTATCGGGAATCGAGCGTCACGTGGTCCTCCTTGGGATAGGTCTAAACGATAATAGGAAACAGGAGGGTGTTCTTTAAAAAAAAAAAAAAAACCGAACGAGCATTATTATTGTACCAGACCTTTAAGCCGCGATACACGCACGTGATACCGCTATTTCCAGGCGCCCGGGTTGCTCCCCAGAGGTTTGTCTCCGGGACCTCCGGCTTTCCTACTCCCAGTAAAATTTTAGATCTAGGTAGGTGGGTAGTCAGTGCTGCACCGCGGAGACGGGTTTAACAAAGGGACAATAAATAAATAAATAAATAATATAAACAAATAAATAAATAATAAACAAAGACGCTCGCAAGTTGACAAGGTTTCAGTGACCATTCTCGTTTTTCATGTCGTTGTCATTGTCATTGTCACTGACGTCGCATAGATCGTTTCATGGCCTGAGTGTGATTAAAATGAGATCATCCAGGTTCAGACAATGACGTGTACTGACGACTGCTAACAAGTTTTAAATTAAAACAGACCTATCGGTTTCACACTAACGTCACTTAGTCTGGGTCAAAAGCAATTACAAATAATGGCGACCGCGATTGATTGAAAATGACAGCCATCTGCTGTGTACACTGAGCTTAGTGTCAATCAGCATCGGCTCAATCATCGTCATCATCAGTGAACGATGTCACAGGCCCTGTAGCACGATTACGACACTTACCACGTGTACTATCAATAAGCCATGTTGTCGAACTTGCTCTAAATCACTTCGCTGGAGTGACAGAATGTATATAGCAACAAAAAAAAAAAACAGACTTACGAAACCACGCTTAGCTCTTGGGCCTGATGTCATCTTCGACAATGACTTCTTAAAATGGGGACGCCAGCTGTTCTCACGTATGCAACGGGGTCCTCCGGGGGTCCTCCAGGACGCTGTACGTAAGGTTTGTCCCTCACGGGTGTTGGCTCTTGCCATGTGGTTCGTCTGGGACCATCGTGCAGTGGGGCAGTCTTGGAGCAGGTGTTCTGTGGTCATCCGGGCTGTCACATCTCCGACTGGCCAATTTTCAGTTTGTTGTACATGTGGAGGGCTGGGCCCGTATGTAAAACTCGAGGTTAATTTAACCCACGGCTAAGGCCTAACCCAGAGTAGGGCAAAAACTCAAGTCTGACTGGACTGAATAGTGTTCGGCTGGGCTGTTCAGCTATCCCGTAACTCATAACCTGCCTCTAAGGGCCGTCTCCAGTCACCTCGTTGTCGTGTTGCTAGTTTCCGCTGGCTTGATCTTCATGTAACTTTCCATTATACTCAAGGATATACAAAGACCTGGCAGTCTGACTGGACTGCATGGTGTTCAGCTGGACTTTTCAGTTAGGGTAGCTGCTCCCCCACCCCTTCCCGATTACCTGCCCAATAGGGCTGTCTTCAATCACATCTTGTGGCGTGGGACGTTAAAGCTGACCAACCGACCATCCCTGGGCCCGAATGTAAAAGTCGAATTTAACCCACGGGTACGGGCCTAACCCAGACTAGGACATAAGAGGGTGGGTGGGTGTTTGGGGGGTTTAGCGTCCTTTTTCACCACATAGGGTGATATCAAAGACGGGGCAACGATGAAAAAGCCAGCACAAATATTTGGCCCCAGCCGGGATCGAACTCACGACCCGAGGATTAGAAGTCCAACGCTCTACCATTCGACCATCCCGGCTCCCCTAGGACATAAGAAAAAAAATATATATATATATAAAACGGGAAGCGAAGATAGGAAGAAATAAGTCCTTCTGTAACGGCTTAGGCATCTTGCTGGAATGGACCCGCTTCCTGATTTAAAACAACAAAAAAAAACCAGAAAATTTAACCCTAGAGCTAGTTTACTGAGTTCGAGGTTAGACTCTAACCCGGGGATTTTAGCCCTAAAATCCCTAACCTCGACTTCTACATGCGGAGCCTGTTGTGTGGACGGTGCATGTTTGTGTAACTTGTCCATCACGTGCACAGTCAAGGATAAACGAAATGTGGCCGACAGGTCAGTCTGTCTGGATTGAGTAGTACTCGTCTGAACTGTTGGTTGCTCGTGACGACGGGGTGTAACGTGGTGGTTTGAAGGCGTTCGATGAGACAGCGATTTACGATGAGAATGCAGTCGTGGTTGGCGAAATGAAACAAAAAAAAATTCTGCAGACAAATGACACAATCCTATTTTTCGGCAGGAAAAAAAAAAAAAAAAAAAACAGAAGTAGCATCCCAACCACCCCCCCACCCCCCACCCGCCCCGAAGAATTACCGACTTTTCTGCTAAAACACCGACAACAACCAAAAAAAAAAAAAAAAAAGACTTTTTTTTAAACTACTATTTCGTCATCACTCGCCAGTGTTTTCTGCAGAAAAATCAGGTTTTCTGCTGAAAGTTCAGTATTCCGCAGGAAAAAAAAATGCTATTAATAATTTGTCATTTCCGTTCTTTGTCGAATTTTCTGCAGAAAACCTTTTTTCCCCGTGCAAAAGTCCTTTTTCCGAGGCGGAAAAAGTACTAATTTTGCTGTCGATATTTCTGTAGAAAAACCGCTGTTTTGTCAGATGTCCCCAGCAATTTATGATTTCTCATCGTAAATTGCTGGAATACTCCAGTCGGTGAAGCCATCGTGCTTGCACGCGAGAGGCAAAGAGTTCGATCCTGCCCTGGAGTTTAAAATGTGCAGACTCAATACGTTGCCCCTTCCTTTGTGGCCGCTGTTTAAACTTGACCGGTTTATGTGACCTTTCCATCACCGCTCAAGCAAGAACAAAGTGTGTCTGAATTGAAAAGTGTTCGGCTGCACTACTGAGCTAGACTGCCTGCATGTTGTCCCTTTTCCCTAGAACCTCGGGAGCCGCCGGGATAGCCGAACGGTCGAGTCAGTGATGAACTTTCAGTCCTTGGGTCGTGAGTTCGAATCCCGGCTGGGGGCAATTATTTGTGCAGGCCTTTTTTCTCGTTGCCCCGTCTTTGATATCGCCCGTACTGACGTGGTGGAAAAGGACGTTAAACTCCTAAAACACCGACCCACCCACCGACCCTTCGAGCTTCCCCTAGAACCTTCCCCCTGGGAGTCGTCCCCGGCCAGTCACGTGGCAGAGGCTGACATTAAACACCAGTTAACCAACCAGCCCGGCGCATGTGCACAAACCCACAGGCTTCCGGTTAATTGCAGAGATTCTCCTTAAGTTCCAGAAACTGACAGTCTGTACTGAGTCCCGTTAACTGTCCCTCATTTACAGAAGCAGCCCTGCCAAACACGCCGCTGCAGGCTTGAAGGAGAAAGAGTGCTAATCTGTGACAGATAACACTTCAGAGCAATCAGGCCAATCAGAGGGCTCGTTACATCGTCGCTGACAAGCAATCAGCGTGGCTCATCTATCACACGGTAAGTTCGCTTTCAGTCATTAGCTCAGCTGTCGTTTGACAAATGAGGGAACCAGAGGCGAGAGTTGGGGGGATCTGAGACTGATGCTGGAAGATGCAGGAGTCAAAGAGAGGTGAAGTCTGTATGAAATGTTCGTGTAGTTATCTTCAAGTCTTCCACTGTGATGAGCTTTTGATGGTCTGACTCTACGTTCCTGAGTTAGTTAGGGGAGCCGGGGTGGCCGAATGGTAGAGCGTTGGACTTCTAATGCTCGGGTCGTGAGTTCGTATCCCGGCTTGGGCCAAATACTTGCGCTGGCTTTTTCATCGTTGCCCCGTCTTTGATGGTGGTGGTGGAAAAGGACGTTAAACACCCAAACACCCACCCACCCACCCACCCCACCCATTCACTCCTTAGTTAGTTAGTTAGTTAGTTAGTTAGTTAGGGCTGAACGCAGCGCAAGCAACAAAGACTAATTCGTGGCTAGTTCCTGAAGGAAATGTGTTGATGGGCAGTTCAGTATTTGTGGCGAGCCCGAAAATCTACGTGGTCTCTGGTTATGTATGGCACAGTACGAGTTAAGAACAGTACTCCGGCGTAGGCTACTTCAGGGCTGAAGTAGATTTTAAGGACTCGACACTGACCTGAGTAACTTATATTTGTACTTGTCTGAAGCACTGTTTCTATCAATTTATTATTATTATTATTATTCCTGTGATCTTGACTGGCAATGTCAGTACATGCATTATACTGACATTATTGCGATCGTGAACCCTTGGTTCCCTTTTGTTATGGATGTCCTAAGTGCAGCTTTAATTTCATTTGTAACCTTGGATATTCGACGTTCTGTGTCTATTGCGGGTTTTTTTTTTTTTTTAACGTGTGGTTGCAAAATAATTTCCCATTTGGAATCACTCAAGTTAAGAAAGAAAGATATAAGTGTGGTGGGTTCACTTTTAAAATTTAACGTCAGGATTGGTTAATTCGGGGGAGGTGTGTGTGTGTGTGTGTGTGTGTGTGTGTGTGTGTGTGTGTGTGCGTGCGTGCGTGCGTGCGTGCGTGCGTGCGTGCGTGGTGTGTGTGTGTGTGTGTGTGTGTGTGTGTGTGTGTGTGTGTGTGTGTGTGTGTGTGTTCGAAGGGGATGGGGAGGGAAGGGGGCAGTAGAGAAGGAGTGGAGATAAAATAGCTATGACGTTCACATTCGTCAAAACAAACATTTTATCTGAAAAAAACATAAATTCAAGGCAGTCAATAAGTTTTGCAAGGACTCTTTTTTTAAGCATTCAGTTTTATTATTGAGGGGTGCTTGAGGCAAAGGAGGGGGGAAGGGAAGGTGGGGCATATACTTAACAGAATAGCTTAGAGGTTCATAAAAACACTTTAGGTCTGAAAGGATGCGGAGAACCCTTGATTGAAAATCAGTAAAGAGGCCACCTCTTGAAATTAGGTTCAAACAAACAATTCTACCAGTAAAACCATTTTTTCCCGCGCCGTGTATGTCAGTACGTCCGCAGAGTTACCTTTTGTTTGTTTGTTGAAGTTACGTCCCATTTGTTTATGTCCTGAAGAAGGCGAAAGCCGAAACATCGACCTGTGCCGTCCTTTGTGAAAGTTAAGTGGTTTCTGTCCCTTTTATGTCGCTTTTATTTGCTTAAACAATTATACCATTTAGATGCTCAGAACAGCCAGACATGTGACTGAATAGTCCCATGCATGTTTTGGTGTGCTTTTGGTGTTGTTGTTGTTGTTGTTGTTGTTGTTGTTGTTGTTGTTGTTGTTGTTGTTGTTTTGGTTGTTTTTTGTTTGGTTGGTTGGGGGTTTGTTTGGGGTTTTCTTTTGTTTAGTTTGTTTGTTTTTTTGTTGGGTTTTTTATGGTTGTTGTTTTTGTTATCTTTTAACAGACAGAGCCAGAACACCCCCTCCCGCTCCCCCCCCCCCTCCCCTCCGCCCTCTATATGACAAAACTTATTGAAAAGAACAAGCCAATGCACACCAGCAGGAGCCACTTCAAGCCACAATTACGTCAGGCGTGGGCCTTCCACGCTAGGCACTAGACTGCTGCAGATTGCGTAATGATAGTGGCTTCAAGTGGCTTCTAGTGATCTGAAGATTTCTAGTAAAAATGCGATTTTTTTCTATGGGCTATTAAGAGTTTTGGCCAAATCATCAAAATCAAGGGTGACATCGGCCCCGTTTACATTACAGAGCGCTCTGAGGGCGCCCCTAAAGCGCTCCACGACGTTTACATTACACAATCGTGGAAGGGGAGTTGATATGTCACGTGCTCTCGAGGAATGTGACATAATTATTATTCAAGATGGCAGCGCCCAGAAAGCACGTGTTTTTGTATGCCTGGCAGAAGAAAACGATCTTTCGCCATTTGCAAAAATGGCCTGTTGCTACTACGGTGACACAGGGCCCCACGTGACGTGACGAAAGCGCCCGAAGCTAGAGCGCCCTCAGACTACCCACTGTAGGTAGTCTGAGAGCGGTGCGCTTTCGGAGGGGTTTGTCCAAGTGTAAACGCGACAGGGCGCTCTCAGAGCGCTCTCAGGGCGGTATTTTTAAGCTAATGTAAACGGGGCCATACACACGCGTTTCAGTTACTCTTTCCCAGGGCCTCCATTTTTTGTCCACGTTCTCCCCGTCCGTAGGTACAAATCACTAAAACGGCACCCTTTAGGTCTGACCAATGACCATTGCATGTACAGTACGCCAGTGCGCGCCCTCCCGCCATCAACTCTCATCAGAAGGTAAACTGTCGCCCTCTGCCGGCGCGGTCTTGGAGAAGGCAGGCAAGGGCGGTAATTGGCGAGGGAGGTTACTGAGGATGCAGCGTGCACGTCTAACCTGTCACTGTTTCGGTGTGTGCTACTTAGTTTACTGCGTTGGCGATTATTGTTTGCGCTTTGTTGTATTTTGAACTGTTAGTAGTGGTTATGTCTGTCTGTCTGTCTGTCTGTCTGTCTGTCTGTCTGTCTCTGTCTGTCTGTCTGTCTCGGTCTGTCTGCCTGTCTGTCTGTCTGTCCTTATTCAATTGTTCTTGTTGTTGTGATTATTATGATTGTTGTTGTTGTGTTGTTGTTGTTGTTGTTGGTGGTGGTGGTGGTGGTGGTGGTGGTGTGTGTGTGTGTGTGTGTGTGTGTGTGTGTGTGCTAAATGTCAAATCGCAACCATACATACTTTTATATGTGTAGTGTTATCCATAGGTGTCAATAAAGAACTTTTTTTTTCAATCCGCAAAAGAAAGACGCCTGTAAAACACAACACTGTTGTTGTTGTTGTTGTTGTTCTTTTGTTTTTCGCAACGCGGCTGGGGCCAAACGATATCATGCACGTCTTCAATTCAAAGGCTAAAAGAGAGAGAGAGAGAGAGAGAGAGCATCATATAGATGATGGCTGCCACATAGACCGCATGCGGAAGTGACGAACGACAACTTGTCGACGGCTGTGCTCATGGGGCAGTGTTTCTTCACAAAGCATATTCAACCAGCCGCCCCACAACATCTTCCCACCATCACAATGGGAGATGATTTGCACACCTGGTCCACTGCTTTGCTTGTTTTGTGATTTTCACCTCACAGCCGAATTTCCCCGTCAGAGTCAGTTCAACAATGCAGGAGGCAGCATGCAGGCCAGTTACCGCGGATTTCCGCTAGAAATGTTTTCTTATTTTCTTCTTGCTATATCCCTGTTAGTTTAAACGTGAATTGCTTGTGTGATGATGGTGTTGTTGTTTGTTTGGTGTTGATGTTGTTCAGTTTTGTTTGTTTTGTTTTTAATTATTTATGTTGTTTTTGTTTGTGTGTTTGGGTTTTTTGGTTTGTTGTTGTTGTTTTTTAATTTTGTTTTTGATTCTTCGTGTTTGTTTGTGTTTTTAGATTAGTCATAAATAAATTCTACTTCAGATATCTGTATTATCCCAATATGGGCAATTTGTTTTCATTGGCGAAAAAAGGAAAAAACCCCAAAACCAATCTTGAAGCGGATACATGTATACATCTCTCTCTCTCCCCACACACAAGCACACACACAAACACTTTATGCAATAACTAGTACTGTGACGTGCCGCCCCCCCCCCCCCCCCCCCCCCCCACACACACACACAAACACATTTCAAGGCTATACATACAGTATATACTCCTACTTCATTGTCTTTCGTTCGCCCTGACGAACAAGAAAAAAAAAGTTGGACAGACCTTAAATTAAACATTTCAACGGATCAGCGAAACATGTGGCAGTGTCTCCGTTGTCAGAGGTTTCTTGGCTTCGCTGATTGGCACGGCAAACTTTGCCTCATCCATGTCAAATTGTCGCTTGCCCCCCATTCTCACGCAGGACGTACGGTGTTTACTCACCAGTGGGAGGGATGGAGGTACCGGGGGAGGGGGAGGGGGGAGGAGACTTGAGCTGGCTTTGAAATGGGCATTGTCTTCTCATCACGATAAAGGGTGTTTGGGAGTTTAACGTCCTTTTCCACCACGTATGGGTTGATATCAAAGACGGGGTAACGAGAAAAGAGGCCAGCACAAATATTTGATCCCTGCCGTTATTCGAACTCACGACCCGAGCACTGAGAGTCCAACGCTCTACCATTCGGCTATCCCGCTCCCCCATCACAATAAAAGATTATAGTTTTTGAATATATACAGGCTCAAGCAAAATAAACTAGACAGCTTTGTTTTTGGCAATGTGCGCAATAGTCAAAAAGTCAACTTTTTCCTTTTGTTTTTGTTTTTGTTTTGGTAGAGCAATTCACAGTATGCCAAGAAGGGTATGACAAGTGAAATTTCCCTGTTTGTTGAGTTAAGTGATGCACGACTCAGAAGTTCAAATTTGCGACGTGTACGGTTTCCGGCTGAATGTAAGGGATAGGAAATTTACATTTTGCAAGGCCATGTCGGTAATGTAATTGCCACTAAAGAAAGAAACAGTTTTCACTGTTTCCATTTGTGGCATTTGCTTTATAATAACGGTATTGGCTGTCCATGGTATGGATGTTTCCTTTGTCCGGCCTGTAGTAAGAGTGTCGTCAGTTGTATGGCACCGACCATCTAGTTTTCCGCTTTCTCCTGCATGCAAGGTGTATATTTTTTCCATCTCCCAGCCTTCTGTGGCAAGGAATCTTGAGGTGCACACCTAAAGTTGATAACTGTTTATTCATGAATCTTTTAGGCAATTTACGGTTGCCAGACAGGTATGATTTGACTAAACGGTAAACCTTGATCCAACTCCACCACTTCTCTTAAGTTTGAATGGTCTTTGTGCGCCTCGTCTTCCGTTGTAAAATAAATGAATTCTCTCTCTCTCTCTCTCTCTCTCTCTCTCTCTCTCTCTCTCTCTCTCTCTCTCTTGTATGCTTTCCTAGTCTTATATTTTTTTTTCTTTACTTCATTTTCTCCTTTATGATTTATTTTCTTTCTTTTTATGGTAGTGTGGCAAGGCAAGTTTGAAAATGGCATTTGTATGCCTGTAACGTCTTCCGTTGTCAAATAAAGGATCGCTCTCTCTCTCTCTCTCTCTCTCTCTCTCTCTCTCTCTCTCTCTCTCTCTCGCGTCATTGTAAAGTTTCACGTTTGAGTATGTTCGAATGTTGAATTTTGATTTTTTAAGGCAAGTTTGAAAATTGGTCACAAGACGAAAACTTCCACCGTTTTCACACAAAGTTCTCTCTCTCTCTCTCTCTCTCTCTCTCTCTCTGTTAATCAAACAATCTGCTCATAGGCGTGGGTTCTCATACACAGATGTGTGTTTGGGGATTAGCCGCTTGAGAAGAACTAATGCACATGGTGCAACGTGTTGCTCTTCCTCAAGCCTTGAGCACGCCTTCGCGCATGCGTTATAACCCCTGTTTCCGGTTCCGGAATACGTAAATGTATTTACTTTTTGTGCCGGTTTTTGATAACCTTCTTTTGTCCGTGTTGCTCGGCGGGAACCTGTTTTTGAAATTGTCACACGGTTTTGTATTTTTATTCATTATTCATTTTCAGATTAATTTTGGTCTCGTTTCGAGCTTTCCCAGATGCTGTCGATTTGCAACGTCAACAAATATTGAAGAAATCAAGCAGTTGGGAGAAACCCATTGCTTTTCTGGACCGGCAAGAAATCTAGATTTAGGCTATAAATAAAAGAAGCGCATTTTTTTTCTGGTGTGTGTGTGTGTGTGTGTGTGTGTGTGTGTGTGTGTGTGTGTGTGTGTGCCACTTTTCATACCTTACTATTCTTGTTTTCTTTCGTTTCGTTTTGTTTCGTTTCGTTTTGTTTCGTTTTGTTGTGTTTTGTTTTGTCATTAAAATGAAGAATCAGCAACGGAAGGTATAAAAGTTGACTGTCACTTTAACTACCTAAAATAAAGACTCTCTCTCTCTCTCTCTCTCTCTCTCTCTCTCTCTCTCTCTCTCTCTCTCTCTCTCACACACACACACACACACACACACACACACACACACACACACACACACACACACATCACTGCCCCACCCTGTCGGCCCGACCCACGGGATTGTGTCGGGACTGGGTGGCGATGTCTGTGTGTACACGCCATGCAACTACGTTGTCGCAGGAATTAATGCGCGCCTTCTTCCGCCTCATCACTCCCTGCCGCTGTTGACTGTGTACATCCGAGGGTTTGGCAGACAAATTAGTCCCTTTTCTTGGACAAAGATTCTCAGACTTTAAGGCTTAAAACACCAAATAAGATGAGGTTCTTGTTTCGGGTTTAGCTCGAGTCAGTCTGGGAGAGAGGGCAGGACGTTTCTGGAGGCATGTGCGTAAATTACCCTCTACCATGAAGGCTGTAGTTCATTGATAGTGGCGGAGCCGGGATTGTCGAATGGTAGAGCGTTGGACTCTCAATGCTCGGGTCGTCAGTTCGAATCCTGGCTGGGGGAAAATATTTGTTCTGGCCTTTTTCTCGTGGCCCCGTCTTTGGTATCACCCTTACGTGGTGGAAAAAGACGTTAAACTCCCAAACACCCATCCATCATCATTGATAGTTTGGACGGAACAACGGAACAGAAAAGAGACACCGGATGATGTGTTATTGTCATTTATTTAATGATGATTGGTATTCATAGCATTTCAAAGGAAATATTGGATAAAACTAGGAATAAAAAGCAGAGAAATTCTAAAACTTGGCAAAGTAAGAGACCAATACACTCGTCTCAACGCCCCCCCCCCTCTCCCCCCCCCCCCCCGCACGCACGCACACACACACACACACACACACACACACACACACACACACACACACACACGTAATGCGTTTAAGAACGGTGTGTGAGATAATGAGTGTGATTTACGTGAGCGTGCGTGTTGTGCTCAACTCGTAAAGCGTTATTTTCTTCTTCTTCTTCCTCTTCTTCTTCTTATCATCATCATCATCATCATCATCATTATTATTATTATTATTATTCCTGGCAGTGTGTGACATTAAAAACACTTTATACAATTTCTCCTGAACTGCTCTTTCTCATCCTCCTAGGCCAGTGAGCGATTTGTTTTCTTTCAGTTTTTCTGTGCGTGTGAGTGACCTGTGAATGCGCAATGTGTTGATGTATTTTCAAGAATCGCGGTGTTTAGGTGCATTATGATTATTATGATGATTATGATGATGATAATGATGATTATTAGTAGTAGTAGTGACGTGTGAATGCGCAATGTGTTGATGCATTTTCAAGAATCGCCGTGTTTAAGTGTATTATTATTATTATTATTATTATTATTATTATTATTATTATTATTATTAGGGGCTTGTTATCAAAAAAAAAAAAAAAATAGGCATTGTGTTTGAAGAGAACGCCTCCCGAACTAAACCTGGAACTCGCCTTCTCCCCATGTAACCGCGGTGCCTGTTGTTTTAGGATAATGTTTTATGTGCGTGTGAGTGATGTGTGACTGCACACGTTGACGTATCTTCTTGAATTGCGGTATATAAATTAATGTGATTTTTTTATTACTGTTATTATCATTTATTATTATTATCATTATTATGGGCTTTTAAAAATGAGAAAGAATGCCCCCTGAACTAAAACTGGAACCCGCCTTCTTCTCCTGCCCCCTTCCCCTCCCCCCCCCCCCCTCCCTTTCCCACTTTTTAACTCTTTCCGGACGAACGACCGCATATGAGGCCCTACAGCGCACATCGGTTTCAGACAAACAGCAGCATATGCGGATCGTGACTTTTGTTTTTGTACAACAGTACTAACAACAAAGATATTTAAGTTTGAAAGTTGAAATTTCAGCAATAGCGGAATGAAAGCGTTAGTCAACTTACTGTCCAGTGCCCGAATGTAGTAGTCGATGTAAGGACTTTAAGCCCTGGGTTAGAGTCTAACCTCGAACTAAACTAGCTCTTGGGTTAAATTTTCTGTTTTTGTTTTTTTTTTAAATCAAGAAGCGGGTCCATTCCAGCAAGGTGCCTAACCCGTTATAGAAGGGTTTTTTCTTCCTTTCTTCGCTTCCTTTTTTATTTATTTAATTTTGCTTTTGGGTTTCTTTTGTCCTAGTCTGGGTTAGGCCCGTAGCCGTGGGTTAAATTAACCTCGACTTTTACATACGGGCCCTGAAAATTTCAAGTCTGTATCTTGTTGTTTTTTTTGTGTGTTATTTTTAATGATTTTTTTTCCCAGAATCTCACAAATCGGCCAGTCTACAGGGGATGGCTGAGGAAAAAATCGGCCCGTCTTGAATGAGTTAAGCGGCTGGGGATCTGAAAGAAGCAGATGGCGGAGGGGTTGTGGCCACTCTGCGGTTGACAATGAGGGTGCCGGAGAGGGTCTAACGGACGAAAACAGTCCTCACAGTGGCCATTGGCGCATCTTCGTGACTAGCTGTTCACCAGACGCGAAACACCGGCCCGGAACCTCTCGTGCTGCGGGATTTTGTTAGTGCGCAGGCGCAGTGTTGGAGAAGTGTTTCCAAATGGGACAATTTCCCGTTGAATTTCCTCTCAGCCTCGTTTTAATCGCGCGACGTTTTGGCGTAATTGCCGCCATATTGGAAGGGTTTGCTGAGCAAATGAGACCGACCCTAGCGCCCACAGACGCGACCAGGAAAAGCAAATTGTGGGACGGGAAAACAAGAAGGAACGAAATACAGACATTACCGGCGCCCTCAGCGCGTGAGGGGGCTCGCGGCACGCGCCCACGTGACCGACTCAAAGGATGCCGGGAATCTCAAATTAAATTTTGAAAAACAGCAGCCGTTTAATTGGCTGATTAGTGAGGAATGGTGCAGCGTGCTGACTGTTGTTTGTCCCCAATTGTTACATGGAGGACCCTCGCCGACTTCCGTAGGAGCGCACGTGAGAAAATCAGCCAGCCATTGGTCGCACGCTCTCGTCAAAACAAGCTGTGAAAAGTATCGACTTTTTGTGTGTGTCGTCCGGAGAAAAGAAACTTTTTCGGCAGTGAGAGGCTTTCGGTCGGCACTGTGAAAGTTTTTCGGCGCTGAAATCTCTCTCTCTCTCTCTCTCTCTCTCTCTCTCTCTCTCTCTCTCGTGTATGATTTCCTAGTCTTATAATTTTTTTCTTTACTTCATTTTCTCCTTTATGATTTATTTTCTTTCTTTTTTTTTTTTTTTGGTAGTGTAGCAAAGGCAAGTTTGAATGGTCTTTGTACACCTCATCTTCCGTTGTAAAATAAAGGATCTCTCTCTCTCTCTCGTATGGTTTCCTGGTCTTTTTTTTTTTTTTTCTTTACTTCATTTTCTCCTGTTTAATTGATTTTCTTTCTTTTTTTGGTAATGTGGCAAAGGCAAGTTACTGTATTTTATCTTATCTGTGACAGAGCATCAAGTGAGCCCAAAGAAGATTTTCTGTTTTTAGAGTCTTTCTTAAACAGACAATAAAGTCAGGGGCGCCGGAACCGGGGGGGGGGGGGGGCAGGGGGGGCAGCTGCCCCCCCCCTGTACCCGAGCAGGGGGGGGGCAAGAGTGTCTTTTTGCCCCCCCCCCCCCCCTGGAAAATCAGGTGACTATGGCAAGAGGGGGGGCAAAGCCATGGTCTAGCCCCCCCCCCCCCTCTTAGTGCTCTCTCCCTCATCCCACCCAACAGAGAACTTCTGTTTTTGCGGACCGAAGGCTGTCCGCTCCTCTGATTGCACCCCCCCCCCCCCCCCGCTTTTCATTTTTTTCGGGCAACGTCCTGGTTCGTAAAGGTTTTTTGTCTACGCAGCATTTGATCGCCCCCCCCCCCCCCCCCCGCTTTTCACTTTCTTCGGGCAACGTTCCCCCCCTCCGAGATTCTGCCCCCCCTCCCCCCAACATCTTCCGGCGCCCCTGAAAGTATTTTGAATTGAATTGAATTGAAATGGTATTTGTATGCCTATAACTTCTTCCGTTGTCAAATAAAGGATCTCTCTCTCTCTCTCTCTCTCTCTCTCTCTCTCTCTCTCTCTCTCTCTCTCTCTCTCTCTCTCTTGTAAAGTTTCACGCTTGAGTGTGTTCGAATGTTGAATTTTGATTTTTTAAGGCAAGTTTAAAAACTGGTCATAAAACAAAAACTTCCACCGTTTTCACATACAGTTCTCTCTCTCTCTCTCTCTCTCTCTCTCTCTCTCTCTCTCTCTCCAAGTCATGCTGCATATACACCTTCAGATGATAAAACATCCTAAGCGCTTATTTAATCCATAGCGGTTATCCCCTTTTGCCAAAGGACGACAATCAAGACCCAATTCAATTCAATTCAATTCAATTCCGTTCCGTTCCGTTCCGTTCAATTCAATTCAATTCAATTCAATTCAATTCAATAATTCTTTATTGTCCTCAAGGGGAGGCAATTTAGTTGCGGCGTAAAAACAGACAACAACCACATACACCTCTTTCACTATAGTGAACTATTGCGGCATTTAAACACAAACTGGTCAAATCAAACAGTAAATCCTTATACTCAACCGCACACAACACTGACCGACTGGCACGGCGAGGCGTGTAATGAGCAGACGCCCACTTCATGGAACAGGTGTAATCGGTCCAAAGCGTCTCATTTCTCCTCCTCCTCCTCTCATCAGCGACGCCATGTTCGATCCAACACAACACCAACAAAGCTGCTTATGACACCGAAAAGAACTCAGCTCCAATCGGATTATGAGGGAATCCGCGTTAAAGAGAATCTCCCAATGAGAAACATTATCGTCTTGCGGGAAAGGAGACGCCAGAAGTTCTTGCAGATGCTGTTAATTCTCGCAACTACATGTTGGCAACACCCCCACCCCCCCTCCCATCCCACCCTTTGTGGCGGTGAGGGGACTGGGGAATGGGGGGATGGGAGAGACGTGAGGGGCTGGAGGGAGGGAAAGCGCTGGGAAAGGGAAGGGAAGGGGTGGTGGCAGAGATGTGACTTGGAGTGATGTTTCAAATACATATTCTACAATCAAGTGTGTCTCAGCATTATTGTCAATAGACTCAAGACTCAACGACTCAAAAGGTTGTTTGTTTTTGGTTTTTTTTTTCCTAGCCCACTGGATCACAACAATCAGGGTGTGAACAATGACAATTCATAAAATGAATGGTAAGAAAAGACTCTGTAAAGCAAGGGTTTATTGAACAACTGGATTACTGTTGTAAAGTCACACCTCATGGGTATTATCGATTTCATACAGGGACAACGGCAATTAGCCAGTTTACCCTGTGCAATTTCTCTTCTTTTTTTTCTTTTCTTTTTTTGAACGCTTTGTACAAGTAGACATCCACATTTGTTGTAGTCTTTTCTTTTCGACAGACAAGAATGACACTAGAATCAGAGGGGAGTCGGTGGCTCAACGGTTTGAGCGTTGGACTCGAGATCGAAAGGTCCCGGGTTCGAATCCCGACGGGGCCAAAATGTGTACAGGCCTTTTTCACGTTGCCGCACTTCCACTGACTGTGAACTGGATCTGTGTGTGCAGCTAGTTCATTACAGTCAAGGATGATAAATGTGGCCGACCTGGCAGTCTGATTGGATTGAATAAGTGTTCAGCTGGACTGTACAGTTAGGGTAGCTATCCCCATCCCCCATAACCTGCCCCGTAGGGCCGTCTGCAATCACCTCGTTGTGGCGTGGACGATAAATCCCAGCTAACCAACCAACTAACTCTAATCAGCAATGTTGTTATTGATGGAAGTGTTGTCAGTAACAGCGTGTGACAGGACGAAATGAAAGGATTGTGTAGTAGAGAAAGACAGCCGCTTTTCGTGGCAGCCAGTGTATAGGTATGTACATACATATAAATATATGTACAGACGGATACTCTTGTGTCGAACTTCGGATAAGTCGAAGCAAAAGATATCTCCCGGCCAAATGTGTTCTTTTGTATGACTACGTTCGCTTATTATTTTGGCGGCTTATCACGTTCGGTTTCTAAGCGATTCATGAGGTGAAAGGGTTTAACCTGGCTATAGCTGAACTCCAAGCCCTCTTTGAAATCGACTCATGCGTCGGGTGGAGGATCATATGAAGCTATACGGCTACCTGGCGTTGAGACAATTGGTTTAAACAGGTATATTGCAATACAATTCGTACAAGTAAACAGTTAGTGAGATAATTACCCCTTGTGCTGGAATCATTTGATTTTACGTGTGTGTGTGTGTGTGTGTGTGTGTGTGTGTGTGTGTGTGTGTGTGTGTGTGTGTGTGTGTGTGTGTGTGTGTGTGTATGTGTGTGTGTGTGTGTGTGTGGAGGGGGGGGGAGGAGGAGGGAGTACAAGTTTAGGAGGGTACATCTCCGTTTTTGTTATGCGTGTGGCACGAGAGGGTTCTAATTCTAAACACCAGCTGTTTTAGTCGGGTCCAACGTTTCCTCCAAGTGAGGGTTTTGTGGTGTTTTGGGGCGTTATTTTGTTTGAACGTATCATGAGAGATACGACTGCTGGACGCCGGCTTACTTCAGAGAACTCGTCCAGTGGTTTGGAGTGGTACGTGATGTATAAGTCCTTCCCTGGTTGGGGTAGCTATATTCACGGTCTCACTGGCAATTGTGATGTATGTGTGTGTGTGTGTGTGTGTGTGTGTGTGTGTGTGTGTGTGTGTGTGTGTGTGTGTGTGTGTGTGTGTGTGTGTGTGTGTGTGTGTTCTCTTTCGTTCGGGGAACGCAGCATGGGTTGGTTACGTGGTCGAGTCAGTCCAACTATTGATAACGGCTGGTTTTAGAGTGCAGGGGGTTCTCATTTACTCCTTCAGGGAAGGAGTTAAACCGTTATAACCGCCGTATAGCTTCCTATGTTCCCCTAGTCAAACTTCGGATGAGTCGAACAAAAACCCATGTTCCCCCTGCGCATTAAGACTTTAACTTTTCGATGGGAATATGTCGTTCCGTCAGGACGATTAGGTGCTGCTGGTTCATAATTAAACAAAAATATTTAATAGGTTCATTCATGTGTCATGCAGCTTCACGCGACCGTGCTGTGTGAAGCAGAGCTGGTTGTCGTTCTTTGCGTCTCAGTCGCCATGCATGAGATGCAGATGTCATTAAATGAACTGTTATTATCACCCCAACCTGTGGGCTTGTCGTATCGCAGCCGTCACGGTCCGATGACTCTGCGCGTGCTGCCCGTCTCGAGGCGATGAACCTGGACAGTCACGCTCGAACGACCTTGCCCCTCGAGCGTTAATCGCCATTCTCGGCCCAAGTGAAATATTTATGATGCGTGGTAATGTTCCGAGGTACACGTGACCACTGCTTGCAGAAAGTGCCATCGACAACACAATGGGATAAATTGTCAGTAATGCTCGGACACTTAGGACGGGCACCCAACACTGAGTACATGAGGGTCACAGTGGTGTGTGTGTGGGGGGGGGGGGGGGCAAGGGTGTGTGTGTGTGGGGGGGGGGGGGGGGGGGGGGGGGGATGTTTAACGCCTTCTATCCACAGCGCAAGTGATTTCAAGTTGGTGTGTTGTTAACAGCTTTAACATCCTTTTTCCGCTACACTGAGAAGAATGACCAACGATGAAAACGGATCCCCTATCACTACAGAAAGGAAATGATACATGAAAAAAAAAAAAAAAACACTGGGGGGGGGGGGGGGTCTGCCCGAAATAAATAGCTGACAGTCACTATAAGATCAAGACGTGAGTGAAATAAGAAAACAAACAAACAAACAAAACACAAACAAACAAAAAACTCCACAAAATAATACTTGAATGAGGTAAAATTAAACAAACGAAGCGAAAGTTATAAAAAAGTAAACGTTAAAAAATAAAGAAATTAAGAAGGATTCAGACAATAGACAGCATGCACACAATAATCAACCGTAAGGCGTCAACCAGTTAAGAAGTTCAGATTAATCTACGTACTTCGAAAACAAGTGGGTTTTAAGTTTAAATTCAAAAGATGAAGGTAAGACAATCTCTAAAAGCTGTGTATTCGCACGTTTTCTTTTGCTTACATGTTTTTTTTGTAGCCGTTACAGAGAGAGAGAGAGAGAGACACACACACACACACACACACACACACACACACACACACACACACACACACAGAGGGAGAGAGAGAGGGGAGGAGTGTTTGGGGTTTAACGTTCTTTTCCGTCGCGTATGGCTGATATTAAAGACGGGGCAACGAGAAAAAGGTCAGTACAAATATTTGGCCCCAGAGCGGGGATTCGAACTCACGACCCGAGCAGAGAGAGAGAGAGAGAGGAGGTGGGTGGGTGGGTGTTCGGGGGTTTTAACGTCCTTTCCCACTGCGTGTGGGTAATATCAAAGACGGGGCAACGAAGAAAAAAAATGGCCAGTACAAATATTTGGCCCCAGCTGGGATTCGAAGTCTCGTTAGAGAGAGAGAGAGAGAGAGAGAGAGAGAGAGTACGCACACTTCTTCACAATTCTTCTGTTTCATTCTTTATCTCCCCCCCCCCCTCCTTTTTTTTTTAAGGTAAAACACTGTGATATCATAAAACCCCAGCAGGTTTTCAGTTTAATATAATCATTCTTCTTTTCCTGTATTCTTAAACTTCACCACCACGTTTCTCTTCATGACTCGTTATTATTTTATGACGTCACGCTGAGGGTCCATCGCTTTGGGAGGAATTAGCCAAGACCATTTTCTACCTGGCCTGAAACAATAAAAGAGTTAGCTGCAATTAGCCAAATTAAGCGCGGCTCCGACGGGGTATCGTCTTAATTTCCCAAAGGGGAGTAAGCCGTTACGCCGCGGGAGTTGCTTCCCATTGAGGGTAATCATTCTTAATGACAAAGGTGGGCAAATTGATGAGATTGTGGAAATCTGATACCGGGGCAGGTAGCGGGTGTGCGCTGCCTGTTGTTTAGCTCAGTGAGAGTACGTTGACAGAGGAAAGTGCGCTATTGTCTTGTCAATGGAACTTCAGCTGGCGCAGTTGCAGACAAACCTACTGATAAAATTGATGGTGGGCAGAGAGTAGTTCGAGAGACACTGAGTTGCTCTTTGTCTCTGATAATAATCAGTGGCGCATCGAAAGTTTTCATCTGCATGAAAACACTCCCCCAGACAAGATGGAAGAAAGGAAATGCCATTTCACCGAAACTGAGGCTTGCTGATATTATAATTAGTGACTGTAACCCGTGTGCACGTGTGACTCTTGTGCAGCTGAAGTATCTTTGTCACTGATCTCAGCTTAAACTGATGAGAATTGCAGTTTGCAGCAGTCGGTTGCGTCAGTTTCTTCGGACAAAAAAAGGAAACAAAGGAATTTATCATACTATTTGCAAGTTTACTAGGCTTCAAAGGTGGGTGGGTGGGTGTTTGGGGTTTAACGCCCTTTTCCACCACAAACGAGTGATATCAAAGACGGGGTAACCATGAAAAAGCCAGCACAGATAATTATTTGGCCCCAGCCGGGATTACTAGGCCAATGTTTTGAAACGTGTTTCTTTCGTGAGTGCGCCTGTACGCTCGAAATACGCTATCTGTAAAGCTCTTAATGCGATACAATGCTGCGTATACTCTGCGCGAGCGGTCGAAAATTAAATTCTCCTATTGAACGGTTGAACGTGCCGACATGCTTTTTTTTGTCCCAAGTACAGCAATAGTCATACATGCATACCTGTGATGGTGGCAACAGTCCGCAGCCACTGGGCGTTCAATGGTACAAACTGACATACTTGTTGCTGTAATGGTGGCCGACAAGCTTTTTGCTCGGTCCTTGTGTTAGCCGCGTCCTTGTACAGTATTCTTGTATATGTGTATGTGCATTTCATATTACTACTGGAGTTGTTCCATAGTGCTTTGTGTTTCTTTTATCGCATTTCCTGCCGCGCACGATTATCCCACGTTTTTTTTTTTTGTTTTTTTTTTTTTTGGTATGCAATATGCAGGAAAGATTTAACGGTTTCTTAACGGCTCTTGCTGCAGCAAACACGAGTATAATTAAAGTGCAACCCCCCCCCCCCCCTCCACTAAGCCAAATTTATATTTGAATTAATGTTTTTTTCTTTCTTTTTTTTTTTCTTTTTTAAGTGAGGCCACTGGTGTACAACCCCAGACTGACTTGGTAGGATTTGATTCAACAGAAGCCTAAAAGCACTGTCCTGAGCGGTCTCAGACCAAACGGGTAATACTAAACTGAACTAAACTGACGTACGGTAGATAAAACGTTGTTAATTATTTGTTGTTGCTTTTTTCTTTTTCCTTTTTTTTTATTTTTTTTTTTTGGCGGGGGGGGGGGGGGGGGAGGTTGTTGTTGTTCTTTTGTGTGTGTGTTGTAGTTTGTTGTTGTTGTTGTTGTTGTTGTTGTTGTTTGTTTTGGTTTGGTTTTTGTTTTGTTTTTTGTCGTGCAATTTTTTTTAACCGGGTTTTTGTTTGTTTGTTTGTTTGTTTGTTTGGTTGGTTGGTTGGTTGGTTGGTTGGTTGGTTGGTTGGTTGGTTGGTTGGTTGGTTGGTTGTTGTTGTTTTGTGGGTTTTTGTTGTTGTTGTTGTTGTTTTGTTTTTGTTTTGTTTTGTTTTCTTTTGTTTTTGTTGTTGTTGTTGTTGTTGTTGTTGTTGTTGTTGTTGTTCTGTTTTTTTGGTTTTTGGTTGTTTGTTTGTTTGTTTGTTTGTTTGTTTGTTTGTTTGTTTGTTTTTTTGGGGGGCAATATGATGGGGGGGGGGGGATATGAGCAAAATACTCGATAACATTTCAAGAAACTCGATCGTCCCGTCCCCCATCTCTCCCAGAGTCGGATCGAGCATGGGAACTGTCCCAGGGAAAGAGAGCGCCCTCCTGCGGTTGAGACGCGAGCCTGAATGAAAAGGAAACGCCGCTAGCTTTTCAAAGCACTCCGAGCAGACGACACTCCGTTAACGCATCCGCCATCTTGCTCACAATGCTACCTTTTCTGCCTCAATGAGAGGAGAGCAAACAAGCGGCGAGCGGTTAAACTCAATTAATGGATAGGATATTAAATAGGCTGAAAACGCTTTCGATCCGGTCTCGCTGTGCCGAGTCTATTCTAGACTGACAGAACTATAGGAAAGTGCAAGTGTGTATGTGTGACGTGTGTGTGTGCGCGCGTCGGAGGCCGGTGGGAACTGACGGGGGTGGGGGAGTGGTGGTGGGGTGGGCGGCGGAGGAGGGGGTGGAGGGAGGGTAGCAGGAGCGGGTGGGAATTTTCATTTTCTTTCAGTTCACTTCCCCTTTCCCAGCCACTGAGAGTTATGGATACTTCATCTGCTGCTTTCACTGGCACAACTTTCCGGCCAGTGATGAGAACGAAACTGAGACGGGACGGTGTTCGGTTCTTCTAGAATGTAGGCCGAAAATGTAAGAATGCAATGTGAAAGCACTGACAAACAGTAGTTCGTTGTTCGAGGAAAGAAAAAAGACAAAAAAAAGACAACCAAACCAACAACAACAAAAAACACACAGACAGAAAGAGAGAAAAAGCGCATCATTTTGCGTTCATAATTTGCGTCATTTTACTGTAATGTTTCGGAAATTATTGTGAATTGTTAATTTATTTCTGTTCTGTGTTGCTGGTGGCGAGACGGAGAGAGAGAGAGAGACAGACAGAGAGACAGAGAGTGTGTGTGTGTGTGTGTGTGTGTGTGTGTGTGTGTGTGTGTGTGTGTGTGTGTGTCTGTGTCTGTGTCTGTGTGTCTGTGTGTGTGTGTCTGTGCGCCCGTGTGTACCCGGCCACCGCCGGCCGCTTTGATAACTTCATGTCGTCCATCATTTATGATATTAGTAATTATCTTGTGCATTAGCTTATCGCCCAGAACGTAACACTGTGCCAAAGTTATTATAAATACACCCAAGCTGAAGATGATCACTTGAAATTTAAACTGAGACGATGCCGGACTGAAACGCATTACTGCCAAGAACACGCGCACATTGTCAATAAAGCTTGCTAGAATAAGGCAACCACTCGCTTGAACACGTGTCAAAACTTGACAATGCCTGAAGCTTTGTTGGCAAATTTGAAAACTTCAGGAAAAAGGCCCACAAGCCATGTTTCGTGCGATGTAAAAGCCTTCATTGTGCGCACACGTGAAAACTATCCAGGGGAGGGAATCATTGTGGGAAGCTGCTGTGAGAGTTGTGTGCCGTTTGTAGCCGGGACAAAAGCTGAAAAGTTTCTGCAGTGTATGCTCTTCAGTTTCGTTTTCAAGGGGCAAATATTTGTGAATGTTGATTCTGTAGTTAATCAATTATCACTTACGGCTGCAAAATGGAAACAGCCTGAACGTGCACAGTTCTTTACGCACCCTGCTTTCTTTACCTGGAGCGGGTCCGCTGACTGATGCTGGCAGACTGGAACGAAGCGGGTGCGTGTTGGGGAGTTTTATCGTCCTTTTCCACCACGTATGCGTGATATCAAAGAGAGGACGATGACGAAAAATCTAGCACAAATATTTGGCTCCCAGACGGGACTCGAACTCACGACCGGAGCATTGTCAGTCCAACGAGTGGAAAAGCATGCTGATGCTGAAAGTAGTGTACATCTCTCTCTCTCTCTCTCTCTCTCTCTCTCTCTCTCTCTCTATATATATATATATATATATATATATATATATATATATAGAAAAGGAACAAAGGCGTCGCTAAATCCGAAAACATGCGCTCAATCAGGTCAATTTGAAAGTAGGGGAAGTAAGTAAAGCTCTCAGCTTTACTTACTTCCCCTATATATATATATATATATATATATATATATATATGACGAAGACTTCAAATTAAATATTTTTGTAGGCATCCCTCGTTGAAAACAAACAAATAAACAAATGAAAAACGCATTGTTGAGGTACATATTAGAACACATAATAAATGCAAATGCGTGAATCTATGTTGACTTGTTGCTTTATTTTTTTTTTAAACTAGTATGTCAGAAATAACAAAAACACACAAACACAGAAAAAGTATGCAGTTTCCAAAACTTGATATTGAACACTTGAAAATAGTAAATGATAATAAGACATTTTCCTCCTTTAATTCCACTCAGTGTGTTTGCCTAAATGAAGTGGAATCTCATGATCACAACCAGACTGAAAGCCGTGGTACAGATCTTTCATTTGTTATTTTGCATTCAGCCTCAGTACATGTGGGCAAGGTTATGTGTATGTGATGTGTATATCATGTGTAACTGTATATAATGTGACATATTTCATATGTATGTACTGTATCTCCGCCCTACTATTGTGAGGCGCCCAGAGCTCCAGCAGGAGGTTGGGCGCCAGACAAATCCTCATTATTATTATTATTATTATTATTATGTTTTGATCAAGGTGAAGGAATGAAGAGCTGCTTTGTTGAAATGTTTCCACCCAGAAATATGATCGTACGAAGCTTACGCGCATCTGAAACAAAAAATGCATTTCCGGTGAAAAAAATCGAAATATCTGAAGAAAGAATCAAATGCACGCTATCTAAACGCACAAAAAAAAACCACTCACTTGAACCAGAAGAACAATCGATGCCAATCGATCGGTTTCTATTATTCTATTCTATTCTTTTATATATGCATTTCCCAGGCTAATCCCTCCGTGGTAGCAAAATTTTTAAAAAATGATTTGAAAAAATGAAAACAAAACAAAAAACAACACACACGCACACACACACACACACACACACACACACACACACACACACACACACACACACACACACACACACGCACTCTCTCTCTCTCTCTCTCTCTCTCTCTCTCACACACACACACACACACACACACACACACACACACACACACACACACACACACACACACACACACGCACTCTCTCTCTCTCTCTCTCTCTCTCTCTCTCTCTCTCTCTCTCTCTCTCTCACACACACACACACACACACACACACACACACACACACACACACGGACTTACTTCACTTGAACCAGGAGAACAGTTGGTTGCCATTTGTCCTGAGGGCTGAGAACCCCCCACACTGTGCAGCCATGCGCATCGGGTTCATGCAGGAGCCCTCCCTTGTGCTGAACAGAGTGCCGAAGGGGCACTGGACTGTATAGGCGGATCCGAGCCAGGGGCTGACGCACTGGTAGGCTCCACACTGCCCCGGTACAGCAACGGCCTGGGACCCCCACATGCATCCGCCCTGGTTCTGAACATCACAGAATAGTTAAAATGAGACCTACGCAGCACAAAGAAGGAAAGAAAAGTAATGCAAGTCTTCATTCCTAAAGTCAAATAGCTGAGCTGACCCTTCGCACCATAAGAGACGACTCCAGTACTGTCAATCAAAGGGGGCGAGCCCCCAGAATTCAGCCAATCGCGTGCCGCGGCATAATGAGCACAACATTATTACATGGTCTGGCGAACCTTGCCAGGCACTACTAAAGGGAAGCACGAGTATTTCGATATGACTAAAACATGGAAAGTCTGAAATTAGTAAGTCTAAAATTCTTATTTGAACGATACGCAAGTCGAGTTTGCGTCACGTGGTACAAAGGCCTAAGCGTAATGGATTGGATAAAATGTCATGGCGATAAAGCGTGGGTTCGAGCCCAGGTCGAGCTTGTGATATGTAATACCGGTTTTTCCTGGCTGCCGGGCTGCTCATCGGGGGTTTCTCTCCGGGTTATCCGGCTTTCCTCACCCAGCAAAATTGTAAAAAAAAAAAAATATAGAATAGGTATTGGATGGCGCTGCACCGCGGCGGCGCGCTTCCCCCAGGGGGAGGCAGCGCGAATTTCCGGAAAGGGATAATAAAGTAGTAAAAAAAATAATAATAATAATAATAAAACTTTTAGCACATAATGGTAGAGACTACCAGCACGATTTCACTCTTTACAGGTGAGTCATAAGCCAATCAACTGTCGGAATTTCTCCACAAATTGAAATTAGTAGTAGTAGTAGTAGTAGTTGTAGTAGTAGTAGTAGTATTGAGGATGACGAGACCTGTAGTCCGCCTCGCGACGGAAGACCAGCCTGACCCCACCATGGCTGCTGAAGCCCGCCCCAGCCGAACATCTGAGCGGCGCTAGGAAAGGCGGTCAAAGCAAGCAGGAGGAGGAGGGGTAGGAGGGAGAAGGGGTGCAGCAGCGAGCGGGTCTGTGACGAAGGCATGACGTCAGACGGTGAGTGGCGCGTGTCAGCTGAAAAGGTCAGTTTCATAGATAAGTGATCCATACGCTGTTCTTTACGATTCATGTCATACTGTTGACGATTAACAGGACAAAAATAATAATAACAATAATAATAAAAAAAATGATGCGTTACCGAAGTTTCCCAAACTGCAAGTGTCAGATTTCTTTCTTGGATCTCTCCTTTTGCTTTGTCTGCTTTTTGTTTAATCTGGTTACTGTGTTCTGTATAGTTGTGATATATGCCTCAATGCTGGCTGAATGGATACTTATGAAGACATAATTATGTGCCTGTACCCCCTGATGGGGTTTCTGGAAATAAACTGAAACTGAAACCTTAAATTTGTCGGGGAAAAAAGTAGAAAGTTTTTTGTTGTTTTTTTTAACCATACGGAATATCTTTTTTAAGCTAAAAAAAAAAAAAAAAAAAAAAAACAACCCCCAAAAAAGCAGTCAGTGACCAAAACCGCGACAATTTTTTTTTTTTAATGAAAATAGATTCTGAGTGCCGCTTTCATTTAAGTAAAATCGACACATTGTCACTATTTCGAGCATGAGCATACGAAAATCTCAGTTTAAGAAAAGAAAAGCTTACCTTTGTGATCTTTTTCCCTTTTCTCTTAGGAAGTCGAGTGGAGTTTGGGCTGAAGCACAGCAACAAAGTGTCACTCTCCGGCCTCAGTTGGTCTTGACTGTTCGACTGTACAACGCACACTAAACTAAACCAAACTTCCCTGGTAGCGACTACAAGGACTGGTTAGTCCAGATATGAAATATTCATGAATTATAATCCAACAGGAAAGGCCGGCAATAACTTAATGACCCCTGATGAAGTGATAATCGTTTTAGCCTGAGGATGTTTCTCAAGCTAGGGACAAAAGCTTGTCATGCATGACTGATTACACAGTAAATGTCCGCAACACTGAAGAAGCAGGGAAAATGAGGAGTGTTTTCTTATACTGCTGTTTACAGTTTATTGTTCAACAGTCAGTTGTGTGTGTGTGTGTGTGTGTGTGTGTGTGTGTGTGTGTGTGTGTGTGTGTGTGTGTGTGACAGACAGACAGACAGAATTGTAGATTACAAGTTGATTGTGTGTGTGTGTGTGTGTGTGTGTGTGTGTGTGTGTGTGTGTTTAAGAGTGAGAGAAACAGCTGTTGTTTTCATTCAGTTGTTGTTTATGTTGTTATTGTCGTAAATATTTTGTTGTTGTTGTCTCTGGTTTTGTTGTTGTTAACATTTTCTTTTCTTTTCTTCTTTTTCTCTCTCTTTTTTTTTTTTTTTTTTTTTTTGGGGGGGGGGGGGGAGGGGGAAATAATAAAGATAGTTGTCTACCGACCTGGAACATTTAACGAACTAAGGGTGGGTGGGTGAGTGGGTGTTTGGGGGTTTAACGTCCTTTTCCGCCACATAGGGTGATATCAAAGACGGGGCAACGATGAAGCCAACACAAATATTTGGCCCCAGCCGGGATCGAACTCACGACCCGAGCATTAGAAGTCCAACGCTCTACCATTCGACCACCCCGGCTCCCCTTAACGAACTAAGGAGTTCCAGCTCCATGGACGCAATTCCTAGCCCAAAGGCAGCATAATTATCAGATATGCATATTAAGTCGGCCTGCGGACATCCTACATCTTACCGTATCAGCATATGAAATCAAAACTTTCACAGTACTGCTCAAAAGGTCACTCTCGTGTAGTTGTGACAAGAGTAGGCCTACGCCAGTCGTCTGCCATGGAGGCGGTGACATGGTATGCAAACATACCGTGTACAGATAGAGCCAAAACGGGTATTTGTATTTTGTCACACTGTATTTTGGGGCGGTTGGTGGTTTAGTGGTAAAGACCGGGAGCCGGGATAGCCGAATTGTAGAGCGTTGGACTTTCAATGCTCGAGTCAGTCGTGAGTTCGAGTCCCGGCTGGGGCCAAATATTTGTGCTGGCCTTTTCCTCGTTGCTCCGTCTTTGATATCACCCTTACGTGGTGAAAAAGGGCGTTCCGCCAACTCCCAAACACCAACATACCCAACCTAGTGGCAAGTAAAGATTTCGTCAGTTATGCCGCCAGACACTTGGGACAAAGTTGGAATTTCAAGTTCTCGGCTCGTATACATGTGGCACTGTTCATTTGAGCCGATCGTCGGAGGTTATCTCCGGGTACTCCGGCTTCATCCCTCTCTGTTTTGGTATAATGGCCGGTCAGCCCAGAAAATTTGAAAATAAAATCTAAATTCCGGAACTCAAATTGCTGAGCTGGTCGACCGGCCTTTGCTGAAACCACTGACATGATCAGTAATGAGTTTATGTCAGTCTAGTGTGTGAGACAATGTGTGTGAGTTCAGTACTAACGTGTCAGCTGTGTGACTTTGCTAGTATTTCACGTCTGAGGGGTCTAATGCATGGAGACTGAAAGACTAGGACGTAGAAGTCCGAGACTAGTTTGGGCCGCTGCCGCCGCATAAGCGGGAGACCGGCTAAGGCAAGTCTCGGTGACTATTTCAGGGACAAAACGCTGATACAGTCAGTCCACACGTCTAACTGAATGTTTGAGATTAAAACCTGACTAAGTCTCAGACTACTCTTTTCATCCGCAGTTGATCAGGCAGCCAAGGCGGTCACACACACACACACACACACACACACACACACACACACACACTGACGCGCGATACGGGATGAAGAGTAGCAAGGGGAACAAGTCAAGACTGAAGCTCCTCAAATACTTTTTGCAATAGGTTGCGCCCCCTTAGCCATTTCGCGCGCAGTACTAGTACACATTGTGCTTGTCACAACAGTTCACTGGGGCAGGTACGCTGTGCCATGTAAAATGGATCAGAACTGCTCTCTGCCACGCCTGCACTGACACGATCTCATAAACCAGCAGAACTGTTTCCATGGTAATATATATGCCCGCGGGGAGACACCGTCCGGGCCAATATGTGGAGTAATGTGTTGAATGACAGCTGTGGTCAACGGAGGACGTACTTGCGCATATAGACCAGTTTTCTCGTTTCAGACTCGGTTTTCTGTTTTGCAATGGATAACCTTTTTGTGGGGTTGGGTTTCGTCCGTGCGTGTGTGTGTGTTTGTGAAGGCCGGGGGGGGGGGGGGGGGTGTTGCCCGACAAAATTAATTTCAGATGCTTTCATTATTATAATTTTTTTTCTTCAGGGTTTGCCTTCCTTGGTATTGATTTTTGTTTGTTGTATCTTAACACTATCTTTGTTCTTTCAGTCACAGGTCACGCTGTTAAGACTGAAAATCCGTCGTCTGAAGCCAGCTAATTATGCAAGCCTGTTAAAGATGCGAGAGAGAGAGAGAGAGAGAGAATCAATGAAACTTTATTTTACAACGATAGAGGCAGTTGACATCAAAATTTAATAGTTTTCATACCTGCCGTTGCTGAAGACCACTTTTACCAAACTAATCAAAAGGAATAAAACAAGAAGAAACGAGCAGCTGTTGCACAAAAACACACATTAAAAAAATAAACAATAAGCAGAAGGAGAGCGAGCCATTCCACACACACACACACTGACACACACACACACACACACACACACACACACACACACACACACGCGCGCGCGCACGCACAAACAATCAATATCCCGTCACTGCACATTTCTTTATTCCTTCTCATTTTAACCCAAACACCAAAAACACAGACACCCTTCTTCAAGCACGCCATATGCGGTTCATTTGCACTCCGACTGCAAGGAACGTAACTGTGACTGACTGGAAGTGGAATGTCTAGGGGGACTGGAACACCTGTGTAAGTTACTATGGCAACGACGGATAAAATCCGATCCGATAAAAGTCTGAGACCACACAGAAACTGGAAATGACTGTGAACACGCATACAGCTAGTCACACACTGAATAACAACAGAGTTTAACAAGCGGGGGGGGGGGGGGGGGGGGGTGCAAAACTGGCGTAGATCTACATCCGACGATAACAAAGGACTCAACAGCAATATGAAAACACTCTGGGCTAATTACCTAGGACCAACCACCTACTCTTTTGCGTTAACGGTTAACGTTAGTAAATGATAAAACAAGACATTCTCGGGCTGAAAACGAAAGGCGTGCAATATAAAACAAACCTTCCAGTTCTGTGACTGAACGCGAAACAAAAATTAACGACAAAAAAAACCCATGAAAATATCAGCTGTATCTTAATACATAAAACACTTATCTCATCCGGATAAATACGTGAACACCTTGGATATTGCTTGTCTGTGTTTAACGTACGTCGGGTGATGCACCAAAAAAAAGTTAATACGCAGTAACATCGTAATCATCATTATCACTTTTACAATAATGGATAACAGCAACAGTCATGTCTGGTCTAACCACCGGGAACAACTGAGACCAACGTGACTCTGTGTGTCTGTGTGTGTGTGTGTGTGTGTCTGTGTGCGTGCGTGTGTGTGTGTGACTGTGTGTGCTTTATACTCTTTTATTATCCCATTACTGGGACATTTGGGTTGCCCGCTCCCCCCCCCTCCCCCGGAAAGCGTGTCGCTACAGTATAGCACAACCTACCCCCCCCCCCCCCTCCCCCTGCATGCATGGTAGGTGATTGTTTTCCATTCCGGCCTTCCTCCGCCAAGCAAAATTTATTTTTTAAAAATGCAAATCAGATTGGTGGGTGGCGCTATTGTGTGGCCATGCTATTCTCTCAAATCAAATGTCCCGGGAAAACAAAAAACCCACCACCAACATCAACAAAAACTGCAGCACGCTCTTTCACTTAGTGGTGTGAAACAATTAATAGTTTACAAAGATTAACTGGCTGCTTAAATCTCACGGGGACTTCGAATTACAAATTTACATCTATGCCTCTTGAACTACAGCGAGGTTCAACACAGATAAAGATGTATGTGAACTCTGTCAAGATTACTGCAAGAAAAATCCGTCATGTGTCGGCAAAATACAGTTTCTGTAGGAGAAACAAGGCTAACCACGGAACGTTGTTTAATGAGTATTAATGCTCGACAATATCATTTTCCTTGGCAACGTATCACAGACGCACGCAAGAAAAAAAAAATTAAAACGTGAAAACAGGTAGCACCCACTCTGTTACGTACGACTAGTGCTCGGTAAAACTTGACAAGTTTTGTTCAAAGGTGAAACAAACACCATGCAACCAAATGCTGACTTCTATGCTACCACACACGCACACACAAAACGCATCCGAAATTTCCATCGAGACCAAAAGACGGGAGGGGGGGGGGGGGGGAGTGAAGGGGCGCCTCTCCACCCCCCACCCCCATTAAATGCGGATCAAAAACGTATATCACTTTTTGATTGTTAAGATTACTGAATGGCAGGTGAGTTGTTACAGTAACCTATATTTTCTAAACCCAAGAAGCAATACTGAATATTTTTTTACATTTCTTTTTTTTTTAAACCCAAAGCCACAATTGCATACTTTCACTGTATGCTCAATGTCTTGAGACGTTACAGAGGTGTACATTCACAGGCACATGAACAGGCACAATCATACCAAGACACATGTCGCGTTTATGCACGCGCCATAAAATTAAGGCAGACATGTCACGAGTAAAAGATTCGTTGTGGCGCTGCACATTAAATCAGCATCACCGTCAAGTCATCTGACAGTTGTCTGTCAAGCACTGCCAGGAAGTCACGCATGCATGTACACCGTACTGAATTTTGAGATGATACAAACGCTGCAGGCTTCACCCACACAAAACTGTGTGTAGTTATAGGACCGAACTTGTCAGCTGTAACACTTTCATCATACGCAGCATCACATTTTTTTAACGAAATAATTATACAACCTGTACGCATTCACGCCCATGCAAAAACATTCAGTACCAACACACAAAGTAAGGCACAAGTGCCTTGAACGGTAACAATAAGGTGAACCTATACACCGGGAAATCAATTTTTTTTTTTCTTATCCAAGCTGTAGAACCTGTAGCCACGACCCCTGACCAATCAAATACGTGTATCAAAAAATAAACGTGCACAGAATGGGGAGATCAATAACGAACACACACGAAATAAACTTGGTAAATATTTCAGATCATTTAATTTTCGTAAGGCTTTGTAATCCAGAACAGCACCGATAAGCTGAGTGAAAAAGAATTTGTCCTCCATCCCCAAGAACACCGTGTGATGCATTCTTCAAGCATGCAAGAAATAGACGTGTTTTTGATACACAGTTTTTTCGACTGCTGCTTTTCAGTTTGGCTCTAACCTATCTTTACAGCAGCGAAAGTATAACTTTTTAAAAACTTAAACAAAGCAAACATTTTATACTTCATATCTGAACACAAATGACACAAATTATGAGACAAAAAAGAGAAAATATTCCGAAGGCAGATCACAATCACTGCACACAAAACACAATACTAATCAGATAACACAAACCTTCCCTATATAAATTATAATTATTTTCTTGTATAAAAAGTATTTGTTACAGTATTTATATCCAGCGGAGGATATGCGTAAAGTAAGCCTCAAACGAAGTGGGCAAGAAAACACAACAACAAAAACTTTTTTAAAAAGTTAAAATGCCGAGTATTACACAATGTTCTGGGAAAGTAAAAGATGAGCGTCTTTTGATTTGGGTTTGCACTAAAAAAAAAAAAATAAAAAAAAATGAACGACTGCCAATGCAGTTTAAAAGGTGTTTGCATGGGCTTACAAAACCCGAAAAAGTACTAAAATATCAGCACACATGAGCCTCCATATACTTTACTATATTAGGCACATCATATTGACCGACACTGAACAGTTCAGGTCACACCCTGCGGGAGTGGCAGAGACAAAGCCAGAGAGACAGAGACTTGGAAGAATTTACAAAAAAAAAAAAAAAATTACAAGCTTTGATAGTATTTGGTATTACTGCAATCAGTCTTAGACTGACACATGAACGTGTAAACATACACTCAAACAGGCCACGTTGCCTTAAAAACAGAGAACAGTTCAGGTCACACCCTGCGAGTGTGACAGAGACAAAGACAGAGAGACAGAGACTTTGAAGAGTTTACGACAACAAAATTGAACAACAACAACAAAATTAACAATCTTTGATAGTATTTGGTATTACTGCAGTCAGTCTTAGACTGATACATGAACGTGTAAACCCACACTCAAGCAGGCCACGCTGCCTTAAACGCAGAGAGAAAGGAAAAATTCAGGAGCAGTGAAGTCGACATCCTCATCCACGCAGGAGACACGAGAGTCAGTCCTACAGGCAACACCACCACTACTTGTACACATGCACTTTGGCCCCGTCTGGTACAGTACCCTGAGCAGCGTACTTGGCAAACATGCGCCAAAAGGCAGGCAAGATCCGCTCCTCGCGGGTCTGCACCAACTCGGGAAACTTCTCCCTGAAGACGCGTGTGGCCTCCTCCAGGTGGTAGTGGGGCACCTTGGTGAACAGGTGGTGGATCTGGTGCGTGCCGATATTGTGGATGATGTCGTGGCACCAGCCGTAGTGGCGGTCGACAGAACTCAGTTGACCGCGGACGTACTCCCAGAGCGAGTTGTCGTACCAAGGGACGTCGTCCTCCGTGTGGTGAAGAAACGTGATGATGACCGTGTAGGACCCGAAGATGAAGTCGGGTACCACGTAGTGAACGAAGAGCTTCCAGAAGCCGAAGGTTGCGGCGTATTGGTACAACACGCCCGCCCACCCTGCCACGCAGGCGATGGAGACAGCGCACGCGAGGAAGTGCTGGGCGAACATGGGGTGATTGGCGTTGAAGTGGTGCACGCGTCTGGATCCGGGTCCGTAGCCTCGCACGAGGTAAGCGTACCAGCCGATCCCCATCCCGAAGCCAGGGAGGGTCTTGCTTCCGTCGTCGTCCTTTTTCCGTATGGGGTAGTAGACCTCATCCTTGTCCATGTTGCCGGTGTTCTTGTGGTGTTGGCGGTGACTCAGTTTCCAACAGTAGTACGGGCACAGTAGGAAGGTGTGGAACACCGTGCCCACTATATCATTCAGCAGGTCGGAGCTAGAGAAGGATGAGTGGCCCGCGTCGTGTCCCATCACGAACATGGCGGTAAAGAACGTGCCCTGTATCAGCCAGTACACCGGCAACAGCAGCCACAGCGCCCACGTCGGCAGCAACGACGACGACCACACCCACTCTGCCAGCAGGAACATGCCGGCGACCTGGACGAGGTCTTTCACAGCATAGTACATGGACGTGCTCACCGGAGCTTGGAACACGTGTTGAGGCAATGCGCGCTTGATGTCCACGATGGTCGGCAGTTTGCGTGGAATCGGTAGCTTACCGAGGATGTCGCCATCCGGATCGTTAATCCCCGTCTCCCCTTCTGCGGGGTTTACACCTGCTGGGCCATCTGAAGAAAGCCCAACGGCATCGTAGGTAGAGGCGGTGCCCTCTTCTTTGTCTCCTCCTGGGCCTGGGTTTCCTCCTTCAACCATAGTGTGAAAGGTGGCGGTACTTGTGAGAGAAAGAGTGCTTCGTTTGTCGTGGCGTTAGCGGATGGCGCAGTACCCTACAAAAAGAAAGAAAAAGTTCTCGTCACATTTGTGTGGAAAAAAATGCTTCCGTGTAGCTTGATCATACCGCGCTCACGCATAACAGACGCACTAGTGAAATACAACAAAAGCTTCCGCCTTCGGCATCCAGGTGCCAGCGTGGACGTGGAGAGGCCTTTGTGCAACGGAAATGCACAGTCATTGATCGTGACAGCCAATAATTATAAGCTTGAACCACTATTCCACTCTCACTCTACGGATACGCAACGAGAACCACCAATCATGTTACATGTACTTACGTTTACTCCACACGAGACTGAATATGCCAGACAGACGACAGAGGGTTACTGCATAGTCTCACTCCGTTACACACATGAGTCAAAAATGCATTCACTGGTATTAAGCGCGAAAGAGATGGTAGCTGAGGTCAAAATCAATAGCCACGTTCGCTCCTGGGCAAAGGGCATGCAGCGTGTCTGTCAACAACTTTATCTCCTAACGTAGATCTGCGAGCGGTTTATATGCATTTTTCCTACCTGCCTCGCACAGCGCACGTGACGAGATAGTGTGACAGTTGACCGATCCAAAAGCACGCATACGGACGCCTGTCATCAGCTACTGGCGTGCATTGATACGAGTGAACTTAGAAATTCCTGTCGTTCTCGTTCTATTTCGTTTAAGGTTCGTGGGCGGAACGAAGTAATTACAGCTAAATGAATAATACTAGTATCATAATAATTATCACTATGTCCCGCTTTAGCAGACCACAAAACAAAAAAATTCAGGGGAAAAAAAGCCACTTATCTTGGACTAAACCAAACTGAACGTACTTCGTTAGGGATTCTAAAGCTCATTTAATAACAAGCAAGGGTCTTAGACGATAATTATTCCCTATATAAATTTCCATTCTTAGTATCATTAATAAACCAGGGGAATAACACATTAACAGGTAGGGTAAAAGGGGTCAAGTCTGGCCCACGTCTGTACAACACGTCCGCGACCCTGTTTGGGAACGTTTTCATTATCTTCTGATACGATTATCTCAGTTGGTCTTGTTAAGTACATTCACGCTCTCCGTAGTTGGTTTGTAAGGTCAGATGAGGACAAAAGAACTAAAAACAGGCGTAAGACTAGACAAGCAGAGGGCTTAGACTGCACAACATCACATGTCTTCCATATGAATTTCTCCACAGCCAATGATTCAGCTTCTAATAGTATCCCCCCCCCCCCCACACACACACACACACCACCACCACCGGCCTTCCTTATTAGGCCCCTGTGAAAGGTCATAGACACAGGCAGCTGATCACAGATTTTTTTTGAGATTTCATCGTAAGTGACCTAAGTAAAAACACACTTTTACCATATTTAATCATTCATTGTGTGTGGTACTGTGTACTTACACCAAGAGAACACAGTATGACTGAGCAAAAACTAACAGCGAGTCTTTAAACTGATACTGAATAATTACTTTAATTAATGTACTAAAATTAATCCCAATCACATGATTCAAGATGCACAGAAAGCAACACATCCACAGGGACATACACACAATGAATAATAAAATACACCCGAACACGAGCACCTTTTAGGCTTTACTAGGATGTAATGGCATTACCAAAGCCCTTGGCTAATGGCAAGGGGAAATACCAGAGGTCGTAAAACCGAAACTTCTATTTTGAAGAGTTACTTCCCTTACACCTCTTCTGCAGAGACAGAGAGATGAACAGCAGCACATATTCAATTTATCAGTACTAACCTGGTTTGTAAACATATATCCTTCAGCCTAAGGTCATCTGGTAGAGTCTAAAAACAATAAGATTATCCAGCCTGGTTGAAGGCCAGTTGAAAGGATCACGTTCACAAGACAACGCGGATCACATCCAGATCACATACAAATGATTGATAGGTGATACACACTCTATTGACCTCACATAATCTTGCCCTTGAATAAGTCTGTAGCTTAATTTGAAAAGAAAAAGGCTATATGATAAGTGATCAGCGAGTGATCGGCACACGGAGTATTATTTAAAGAAATGTGCCCTACAAATGCCATTTATTATTGTTATTTATTATTATTATACCCGCACAAACTACTGGTCAATCTAAGTCCAGAGCATTGTCATTTTCTGGTAATCTGTTGTGCTGACAGAGCAGTATGCAGATCTGTTTGTACCTAGGGCTGGAAACAATTTCTTATTTCCCCAAGAGGCATACATAATGTATGTGAGTAGTGTGTGTGTGTGTGTGTGTGTGTGTGTGTGTGTGTGTGTGTGTGTGTGTGTGTTGCCTTTTGGCAGCTCATGCAATCAAAACTGCCATGTGCAAAGTGAAATCTGAATGTCTGCCAGTGCCGGGCTGGTATTAAATACTAGGGAAGGGTGGGGTGGGGGTTTGGGTTTTTAACGTCCTTTTCCACCACATACAGGTGATATCAAAGTCGGGGCAATGATGAAAAAGCCAGCACAAATATTTGGCCCCAGCTGGGATACGAACTCACAACCCGAGCATCAGAAGTCCAACACTCTACCATTCAGTCACCCCGGCTCCCCCCGATGAGCACTAGGCCATAAGAAGTACACAAACAGTAAAATAAGATCATGACTGTTGGCATGTTTTTAAGTACGAGTATCAAATACATTTTAGTGCACAGTAAGCTCATCATCATGTGCACACTGTCTGTGTATGCAGATCTATGTGGACAGACTCTACTCATACAAGGAGAAAACTCCTAATAATGAAGCAGCTAAAATGCTGATTTGTCTACAGGTCTGATATAAGCAAGATATGCTCTCTGATCCTCTATCAATTCAACTTCAAGTTATTCTAGATGAAGAAGCTGCAGGTGGGTGGGTGTTTTAGGGTTTAACATCCTTTTCCACCACATAAGGGGGATACCAAAGATGGGGCAATGAGGAACTAGAGAGGCAAAAGCCTCCATGGCTCCCTTGTGACAAGGGTCAAGGTCATTCACACAAGTGTATGTTTGTAAAGCTCTTATCACTATCTATCATCATGGCAAGTAAAGTGTCTCTGGCGTTCCGAGTTCCTGGCAATATTACAATTTTCCCCCAAACAGTTTGTATGGCCTTGACCTTGGGTCAAGGTCATTAAAATGAGATCACCTCAATGTCTGTTATTATGCCAAGTTTGACGCCTCTAGTATTTGTAGTTCCTCTGAAAACGGTAATGTTAAAATTCACAACAGACAGCTTTAATGACCTTGACCTTCAGTCAAGGTCATTCAAAAAGGTAGGTCTCATTGTGGTCTATCATCATGCCTTGTTTGGTGCCTCAACTGTTTGTTGTTTCAGAGAAAATGCCAAGGTTAAAGTTTCCCCAAAACAGCCTGCATGGCCTTGACCTTGACTAAAAGTGATTGAACACAGGTATGTCAGTGAAGGTGTTGCCAATAACTATCATCATGCAAAGTTTGATGCTTCTGGTTCTTCTAGATTCCGAAAAAATGCAAATGCAAAAATTTCCAAACAGACTGCTTTAATGACCTTGACCTTGGGTCAAGGTCATTTAAAATGGTTTGTGTGCATAGGTCTTTTCACTGTCTATCAGAAGGCCAAGTTTGGCGCCTCTGCTGTTTGTTATTTCTGAGAAAATGCCAATGTTAAGGTTTCACATAAATAGCTTGTATGGCCTTGACCTTGACACAAGGCCATTGAATACATGTATATCTGTAAAGTTCTTATCAATGTCTATCATCATGCAAAGTTTCAAACCTCTGGTCTTTGTAGATTCCGTGAAAATGCCAATGTAAAATTTTCAAACAGACAGCGTTAGTGACCTTGACCTTGAGTCAAGGTCATTCAAAATGATATGTTTTGAAAGGTCTTATGGTTGTCTATCAGCATGCAAAGTTTGGTGTCTCTGCTGTTTGTAGTTTCTGAGAAAACGACAATGTTAAAGTTTTCTGAACACACACACACACACACACACACACACACACACACACACACACACACACACACACAGAGACGACGGAGGGCTATTACATAGACTCCCATTGTGACACAAGGGAGCCAAAAATGTGGCACGAAGATTTTGCCCTAGCCAAGATTCGAACTCACCACCTGAGCATTCTAAGACCAACATTCTACCACTTGCTGCTGCTGCTGGTGATGGTAGTGTATGTAGTTGTACATGTAGTGGTTTGGGGGGAATCTGTTAATTAGTTTTTTGGGCTTTTTTTTTTTTGCTGTGGACTCACTGATAGTTGATAAATTTACCACATACGGGTCTGTTACTGCTGATCAGTATGACGCTTACAAGAATGTGGCTCGTACTGATCCAATAATCTGTGAGCTATACACATTACTTTTACACAACAGTGACTAAACTAAAATTCACATGCAGAAAAACAAACTCTAGTGATGCTGATTATTTGATACCAGCCTGCCTATGTAAGCCATCAAAGTAGCGCTATGAAAGGTTTCTGGTCTTTAAAATGCACACATCTAACATAATTTACAGCATGAACGAATGAAACTCAAGGAACTTGTGAACCAAGGTTCATGATTAAGTGTGCTCGTACAAACCGCATTCAATGACTCTGCATCCCACTACATCAGATTCTGTAGAGTCTGTCACCAGAGACTCAGTATGAACTAGGTAAAATAAAACATATTATTTCTATGAAAGGTTCATCTGGGTGTAAAACACTGTGATGGTACTTCTTCCACTAATTGTAGTAAATGAATCCGCACTATCGGATGATACTACAGACTTTACGCTGATGTCTGCTAAACAGTAACTAAAATGAAAGCCAACAAAGACTTATGAGAGTGACTGATGCAGACTGGCTCACTAACATTCAAGCTAATTTCCTCTTGCTGTTATGCATCAACTCACCATAACTGAGCCAAACCATTTTCTGCAGTTTCAAAACTGCACCCCCCCCCCCACCCCTCACACACACACACACACAAACACACACACACACACAGTTGCCATGCTGCTTACATGTACATTAAATGGACCTTTACACTGTATCTGTGGCGTACACAGAGCACAGCTACACATGATTTTATGAATGTACATGTATATATGAAAGTGTAGTGACTTGAAATAAAAGAGTTGATTCAAAATTAAAGAATAGAGACGGCCTGATAAAAAACGAAAGCAAACAAACATGCAAGTCATAAATACTTTTTCAAAAAAATTAATTTAACCTCTTCCTGTCTAGGCATAGAATGGGTACTTTTCCTCTCTACCCAGGACGTTGATTGACAACAAACAAACAACAACAACAAAAAAACCTTTCTGCGGCGTCATTCAGTTTCTGCATCGTTTTAAATGCTGTTAGTGACAGAAAGACTTCCGCTACGAATACTCATACATTTAGCTCTCAGTCAGTTGTAAATTCTTTGCAAAATATTTGGTAAAACGCGACGTGTTTTGACAAAGTAGGTGTCAAAACCAACGTCGTAACAGCTAGTCAAAATGCGCAGCAGACGATCGCCAATGTCAAAATGTCAAACCGATCGCCAGAGCAGCTGGTTCAGTTTTGATTTGAAATGACTATCTTGGCGAGAAAGCAAAATACCTACCTTGAAAGATGATGATGGGTGTGCACATAAATTAGATGTGAAAGAGAAAGGCAGGCGAGAGTCAAATCACGTCCATGTGCACAACCGCCGCTGACCACGTTAGGCTAGCCTCGCTTGGCTGGATATAATGCCTAACTACTCGATAAATATTAACAAGTAGCTAACAAGCGTCAAAAATGTTTTACTCAGCACCTCTGTTGCAAATAACTTAATTAATTAGTATACAAATTTTTATCCATTTTAACCAAAAGGAAAAGAGAATAATGGGCAATATTGGGCAATAATCCACTTCGAAAACAGTTGATCGAGCAGTTAGACTCTGGGTCATCCGAGGACACGCCATCACGTGACAAGAGAACGCGCGCAAATTGTCTGCTGCGGCACTCCTCGAAACATTGCTATTTCAAATGATCGTGTACGGCAAAAAAAAAAAAAAAAAAAACTATTGCAGACGTGGTGAGCTAAGTGTTGCAGGAATAAACCGGCTGCAAAGCCACTGTGCTTCTAAAACAACGCTATGGTCGTAGGGCCGGAATGCAACCGAGTCCGTCAGTGACGCGTTCACCAGTTCAGACCCTCTAGATCCAGCCTTTGAGAAAAACAAAGTAAGTAAACTATTTTCTCTGAATGCTTTAGCAGATGCTTTTATTGCTTGGTTTTGTTTGAGGGCAAGGATGCAGGGAGATGATCGGGGAAAATAAAATCACTCGTCCATGCAGGCCCATGTCGTCTGACCAGCTGAACTGCATCAGTCGTCTCAGTAAACTGAAAGTGACATGGGGATAACATTTTATTACTGATGATAATAAAAAGACGGGCCAAAAACTCATAGAAAAAAATAGAAGCTTTGAAGTACAAATTGTATACTGATAACAGTCAATAGTGGAGGGTTGTATAATAACTGACAAGGAGTCATTGTGTTAACACTGACCGTGCCGCTCAGTGTCACTGTCACGGCGACTGCCACGGTGAGCCAGAACTTGACTGATCAAACAAAGTCAGTAGTCAAGTGACAGCCTTAGCTATTGATCCGGAGACAAGAAGAAAGTGCTGGATTGCTATCGCCAAGTTCTCCTTGTGACAACCGGATTATTTGTATACATGTACCCTGGTGGCGTCTGATATTACGACCTGAGCACTGTACTTGGCAAACATGCGCCAAAAGGCAGGCAAGATCCGCTCCTCGCGGGTCTGCACCAACTCGGGAAACTTCTCCCTGAAGACGCGTGTGGCCTCTTCCAGGTGGTAGTGGGGCACCTTGGTGAACAGATGGTGGATCTGGTGCGTGCCGATATTGTGGATGATGTCGTGGCACCAGCCGTAGTGGCGGTCGACAGAACTCAGCTGACCGCGGACGAAGTTCCAGAGAGAGTTGTCGTACCAGGGGACATTTTCGTCTGTGTGGTGCAGGAAGGTGATGATGACGATAAAAGTGCCGAAGATGAATTCAGGGACTACAAAATGGACAAACACTTTCCAGAATCCGAACGTCAAAGCGCACTGCCACAACACGCTTGCCCACGCTGCCACGCAGGCGATGGAGACAGCACACTGTAGGGTGTGCTTGGCGAACATAGGGTGGTTCGCGTTGAAGTGGTACACACGCCTTGGACCGTAGCCTCGCACGAGGTAATTGAACCACGCAAATCCGACCGCTAAAGTCGGGAGTTTGCCCACCGAACCATGGTCTTTTTCCCGTACCGGGTAGTAGACCTCATCCTTGTCCATGTTGCCGGTGTTCTTGTGGTGCTGGCGGTGGCTCAGTTTCCAACAGTAGTACGGGCACAGTAGGAAGGTGTGGAACACCGTGCCCACCACATCGTTCAGCAGATCGGAGCTAGAGAAGGATGAGTGACCTCCGTCGTGACCCAGCACGAACATGGCGGTAAAGAACGTGCCCTGTATCAGCCAGTACACCGGCAACAGCAGCCACAGCGCCCACGTCGGCAGCAACGACGACGACCACACCCACTCTGCCAGCAGGAACATGCCGGCGACCTGGACGAGGTCTTTCACAGCATAGTACATGGACGTGCTCATCCGCGACTGGAACACGTGCTGAGGCAATGCGCGCTTGATATCCACGATGGTGGGAAGTTTGCGTGGAATCGGTAGCTTACCTAGGATTTCGTCATCGGGATCTTCAGCTGCAGCTTCTTCCTCCTCACGGGTTGAGTCTGGCGGGCCTTCAAAAGGGGGATTTACGGCACCACATGTAGGATCTTCTTCTTCCTCGTCTGACGCGCTCTGGCCCTCCTTCATGCTGTATGAGAGGCGGAGGATGTGGGTGTCACTGCCCCCGGTATAATGGGCTCAGTGGTTGGCACGACAACCTACAACAATAAAACAATGATTTCGTTGTTTATCTACTTGTTTGTTTGCGATCGGAATCAAACAAATTTTGGTGAGCACCTCCCCAATATTCTCGTTGACAAATTCATGAAGTTTTGCGAATCCCAGCATCGGAAAACAGAGACGAGAGAGTTACGGACCTTTGAATGAAAGTGTTGGTTCGAAATTAACCACGACGCACGGCGAAGGTTAAAAATCAATCAATCTCAACGAGTCATTAACATATCAGACACAAAATGTCAAACACGATGTTCGGCTTTACTCTAAGACCGGTTTCAAGGCAGTGCTAAGTGACATTTCTGTCACCAAACTGTGTCATCAAAATGGAAAATAACAAATTTTCAAAGCACAATTTTGTTTTGGGGAAAATAGGACATTCCATTTCTAGGCGATTTCTAAAACGCTAGGAAAAATTTTCGTTGGAGTTCCGCTGTTTTTAGTCGCGTAATTAGGTGAAAGACTGGAAGACCGCTCTCACACTTTCCTCACTCAAATCGTGCAGGTGAGACAGAACCTTGTCGAAAGAGGATAATTTCAGTGATATCCATCTTCTTCTGCTTCTGCTGCTTCTTCTTCTTCTTCCTCTATAGAGTTCTGCTGGGCTCAGAGAGCTTAGATAAACCTGCGGTGTGACTCAATGACCGGAGGTGGACAGGAGTGAGGATTAGATGGTTAAAACTACGTCCATTGAAGGTTGAGTACGTTTAGGGGGTTACGGGGGTTTACTGCAGGTTATGGAGGCTGCAGCCAAGTCTCGTCTGGAAGGACTCAAATGAAGGAGCCGAGGTGGTACTTGCTGATAGTTTGTTCCAGGCCCTCAGTGTCTGATGCCACAGTCTACAAATGTCGCTGAGCGGGGTTGTGTTCCATGTTAGAACATACTATCGGAATAGTCTAGTCTGCGGCTCTGATCTAAGTGTTCTAACATGGGTTTTGTTATACACACTTCAGATTCACCATAGCATGTCTTCGATCACAGATAATCCTTGGGATCGCAACACTGTTTTCGTTCACTGGTATGAAAAAAGTTCGAAGGAGACAACGCCGGTACATGTACTCGAGGGGAAAAAAAAAAAAACGAACAAGTTACTGAGGTCAGCTTTAGTATAAAACGGTTAGCGATGGCGAAAAAGCACCGTACCTCTGGCTTTGCTTCTTCCTGTTGTCCTGAGACCTTGACACTAATCGGCTGTACAACAGATGACAGAGAAACGGAATTGACGTGATTATTGCTGACGACATAATTGTGTGACGCAAACTCTCTGATTTGTAAAAGAGTAGTCTTTAGTCTTAGGGGGACTTTGATCAGTCTTTTTTTTTCGCCTCCCCCCCCCCACCCCCGCTTGCATTCCCCTCCCTCTCTCCTGTCAGTTTCTCCCCTGTGCTGGGATCTGCTCAGTAGATCTAGTGACCACTCGCACGGTTCTCTTCCTTTCAGCGTCCACTTTCCTATTCCATGCGACCCAAAAGGTTGAAGTCCTGTTTGGGTATGCGTGTTTGCGAGATAGCCAAAACGAGGCTGAGCTTTTAAAGACTGATAAAAAGTGAATGAACGCAGTGAAACGCCGTTCAGGCTAGGGGCCGTTTAATTGTTCAGTTGTTTGATTTGCTTGTTATTTGCCTCTTCAAAAGCGCACTTTCTTCTGGCCGGTGTCTTTGATATCACCCATAGGTGGTGGAAAAAGACGTTAAGCTCCCAGACACTCACCCACCCACCCTGCGGCCGTCTCGCACACGTGCGTACCTAAACGGCGCGTCCAGCTATTCTCTGGGGGTAGAGAGGAATAGTTACCTTTTCTCATGCGTGACGTAAAAACCATATGACGCTTTTCGTGACGTCATAATATACACATCCTTCAGTTGCCACTACCGAAACTGACGCTTCATGCTGTGGCAGCGTCTCGTACTTGCTACAGAGATGAAGCTGCTTCTGATCTTGACACAGGTCTTGCTGTTACACCGTGAGTAACATTTCCGGCTGCGTGTGTCAGTGCAAGATAATTACCTCCATTCGAGTCAAATTTAAGTTATTTGTCACATGGGTGTAGGCTATGCATTTCCGCCGAGACAAGCAAGCATGTCAGAATATCTCTTACTCCGGTATGGGACTGTAAGGTATACCGTGATGTACGCTGCCTAAGTTAGGATGTTTGACCAGGAGAACACACACACACACACACACACACACACACACACACACATACACACACACACACACACACACACACACACACACACACACACACACACACACACACACACACACACACTTGCGCACAAACGCACGTACACGTTGTTGGTATGTTTGTTTGTGTTTGGGGGCGAAGGGGTCCCTCCGGTTTTTTGTTTGTTTGTTTGTTTGTTTTTTGGTTATTTTTTTTCCCATTTCCATATAAGAAGATACCACCAATCGATCTTTCGAGAGGAGCCCGGAGTGTTCTCTTTCCTCTTCTTTGCCCCTGTCCTCCCCCAATGGTCGTAAACATTCACAAGACTATGAGCAACATTTCCCTAACGTTTACCTGTGAGCACATATTACAACCGTTGTTTCTGTCCTTTCGACAGGTGCAGTTACCCAGGCCAGTAACAAGTTCACCAAGAAAACATGCGATCCAGAACAAGCCAGCAGATCACGTACTTGTGGAAATGGCACTTGCCAAATGCACAACTCTGGCCGAACGATGTGCAAATGCCACGCCAGTTTCTTTCCGGTTGCTGAAGAGTGTTACCCTAGTGAGTCTCTCAAATTCATTGTTATAGCGCGTCAAAGACACAGAAAAATATATTAATGAATAACTGAATTAAAAGAAAACAAGTCTTGATATCGTGCCGCGCCCGTACGCTCGGAATACTCTATCTCGACGATACGTAGAGCTCTGAATGCGATACAATGCTGCTCGAGCGGTGGAAAACTTAACAACTGAGCGGTTGGTCTAGCTGACAAGCCTCTCATTCAGTCGTCAGTCGCGTCATTGTGTACCGTTCTGTTGGCTCAGTAAAACATTACAATACTGTGCAAATTCTTTGAAGGTGTTGTTCCGGGATGTTCCCCCTCACTGACAGCATCTTTAGCTTCTTGAAAGAATCAAACCTGTTCAATGAAATTTAGATACCTCAGGTAATACGGACTATCCCCGACCTGTGTATGTTCGATGTACAAAGAAGTGAAACGTGTTTATTATTTAAACCTGATTTTCTATGTGTATTTACACCTTGTTTTATTGGCTTCCTTTTTATTTTAGCCCGATGACGAAGGACATTGATTAGCCACGGAACAGTCTTTGTTGCTTGCGCGGCGTTAAGCCCTAACTAACTAACTAACTCTGCTGACTCAGTGCCAGCATTAATTTTGAGATGCTGTCACTGTGCAGTTGTCTAAGTGGTGTGATGGCAGACACCACCAACACAGCTCAGAACGATTAAGTGAGCATACAGATCGTAACTAATGGGACTTCACTCTACCTAGTACCAGATTTTGCTGAATGAGATCTGCGTGTGAGGCTGTAGCAATGTTCTTTCAACAGTGCCTAGGGTCACGGTTAAAGAGCCTCCGAACGACCCGAGCGAAATCAAGAACGGCGCCAAAGTTCTCATGATGTGCGAGTCAGAGAATGTCCCTGCCAAAGAGTCCAAATGGTTTCTGGATAACAGCACGTTTACAATCGGTGTTGATGGAACAAGCCTGACCATCCAGAAGTTCTCCGATATGTACGCTGGAACATGGCAGTGCCAGGTTGCGGTAGAAGACACGTTTTCACCTAGAAGTGCCCGAAAGCAGCTCAGGCTCGAAGGTGACAAATTTGGAGATAATTATGTGGCAGTGAATCTAGCACGGGAATGGTCAGAGAGACATACGTGTTATCATTACTGGGGAGTGTGTGTGTGAAGGGGGGGGGGGGGTACTTACTGAAATGTCGGTCTTTAATCGCTTGTTTTCTTCTAAGCGCAGAACATCGGTCTCAGCCACTAAAAAAAAAAAGAAGAAGAAAAAACTTGTCCGATACGCTGCTCGTGTCTTTGAATGCACAACTTCACGCATGCATATCGAATTACGACACTAGGCTGTTTATGCTGTAATAATTATTTAATCACCCGAAATTTCAATAAAAGACCTCATATGTTTGGGTAATTGTTTTTCTTGTTGTTGTTCTTGTTTGTTGTTGTTTATTAAATCATTATCTGACTGTAAATATAGATTTAAAACCCAAAATTCTTTTTTAATTTGTTTGCTTGTTTGTTAAATCATCAGACTGTAAATTTTGATGCAAGACTTCAGTTTGTTTATTTTTTGGTTTGTTAGGCCGTGTTCCTGTGCTTCCTGGCCAGCCAGTGTCAGTCCCGGACCCCGGAGACGTGAAGATAGGAACTGATGTGATCCTTACCTGCCCCGTCTCCAGTAACGTTACGTACACCTACATCTGGTACTCACCCAACAAGATGCCCACAACACGGAGCGGCCCTTTAATGATCAACGGCTTCTCGTTCACGGATGTCGGACTGTACCGCTGCAAGGCTCAAAACCTAGGCGGAGTGTCCCTGTTTAGTCCACCGCTTATGTTAACACCCAATGGTTTGTTCATCATTGCACTGTGCTGTTGTTGCTGTTGTTGTTGGTGGTGGTGTTGGTGTTGGTGTTGGTGTTGTTGTTTAGCTGTTTTCGTATTTTCTCTTGTTTGTTGATTTGTTTCCTTTCTTTCTTTTCTTTGTTTCCCCCTTTTCCTTTTTTCCCCCTTTCTCGCTTTTTTAACATGTTTAAGGGTATATTCTTTCCCTTTGTTCGCTGCTTTGGCTACCTCATTTTCTGTTAGTGAGCTTTTGCTTTCGGCGGACATGTGGGCGAGGAAGCCAACAGTGCTGAGCCCCCGTCCGACCGCAACCAACCACACTTTTCTCGGAAACTGCAAGACGGTCACAAACACACACACACACACACACACACACACACACACACACACACACACACACACACACACACACACACACACACACACACACACACACACAAAATGCTTTCGCATGAACACGGAAGGCGGTTACTAAGTCTGGGATTTGCCTGTGATGTTCTTGCACAGTGCCGCTTTCAACTTCTTCATTTTCAGGGGGAGCTGTGGTGGTCGAATGGTAGAGCGTTGGACTTCTAATGCTCGGGTCGTGAGTTCGTATCCCGGCTGGAGCCAAATATTTGTGCTGGCTTTTTCATCGTTGCTCAGTCTTTGGTATCAGCCGTATGTGGTGGAAAAAGAACGTTAAACCCCCAAACACCCACCCACCCATCCTCTCCATTTTCAGACCTCCGACAGTTTGATGAACAATGACACCCTCACAGTTTCAGTGTTGTTTGTGTATTTGCTGTGCCTGTTTCTAAAATCCTGCTGTCTTTCTAATGACCTAGTCATATATACTAATTACCTTGAGTATTTGCTCGTGTATTTGTGTGCGTTCAGTCAAGCCAACAATTCAGAAGACTCCCGATTATTCAGCGTTTATCAAGGCTGGCACCGATATCCTTCTGGCGTGCGTGCTGGACAGTTTGCAGAAAGGAACCGATGTCACATACACGTGGCACCTGAACCAATCTAAGCTGCTGTCGGTAAATGCAATGACGTACGGGATCAAGAACTTTGGCGCTACTGATGCAGGGACCTACACCTGCCAGGTTACCTATGACGGAACGAAGTCTAAGATGAGTGATGCCATCTGGCTCGGAATACCTGGTGAGTGATCCTCTCTCTCTCTCTCTCTCTCTCTCTCTCTCTCTCTCTCTCTCTCTCTCTCTCTCTCCATGTATGGGCTTCTAATACGTCATTTTATACCGTCTAGACAGGGTATGCAAAAATGTATGCTGTGTGTGTGTGTGTGTGTGTGTGTGTGTGTGTGTGTGTGTGTGTGTGTGTGTGTGTGTTTTCTTATATTGGAAATTTTACTCATGTGTATGTTTTCTACCTTTTATAGTCTTTTCTTTAATCATTTTGTAGTGCCTTTTTGTGTAGCAACGGCTGATTGAAAACTGACCAATGTATGGCCAAATCTTTTCCGTTGTAAAATAAAGTTCGTTCGTTCGTTCGTTCTCTCTCTCTCTCTCTCTCTCTCTCTCTCTCTCTCTCTCTCTCTCTCTCTCTCTCTCTCTCTCTCTCTCTCTCTCTCTCTCTCTATCTATCTCTCTCTCTCTCTTATCAGTGAATAGTATATACTATAGGCGCATTACCTGTGTTGATATCCTGTTCCAGGTGTAAACGCAGATACTTCGAGTATTTTGTATGTTTCTGAATTGTGTAAATGCTTTATGTCAGTTGACAATTTCAGTTCTCTGCTGTGTACGGGACTATACCCCGGTGGGAGTGCAGCCGGGTTCATTGTTATGGGTTTACGGCCTAAACAATAAATGATTTTGAGTCTTGAATCTCTCTCTCTCTCTCAAACCTTGAAGGAGAGGCGGCACTAGATGGCAACAAACTTGGTAGTGAAATAGTAGCGCTGCATCGAAACACCTGCCCCGCGCAGTAGGTAACATCGCTTAGAATGCACACCAAGCGTCAGTGACTGGAATCATAGTTGGCACTCTGTTCCCACACGCATGTCAGCGAATGCAAGTCAGCGAGTGCGAACCCGTCAGTCAGATGACAACTTCCAAAACATAACTGCACGCTACGACCCCACTCGCATACTCGTAACATTAAACAACCCTCGGACTACAGCTTTGCAATACTCAATTGTGCCCCCGTGGTATAGCGGTTATCACTTTGGACCAAGGACCGGCAGACCCGGGTTCGAATCCCAGCCGAGGCAATCGGTATTTTTCCTTCATTGGTCGGCTCCTACCCAGAGCGGGTTGCTAGGGGCCCAGTGGGGAGGCCGTTGCCACTTCACGGGTACGACTTTGAGGGTGCTTCCTTTGTTATGACACATCTCATGATGTGGATGATCACACTGCCGGTGTCACAAAGTTGTTGGACCCCCATAGTACTTGGACTCCCCCGGTCCAATAACTTTAAAGTTAATGGACCCCTCCTATAGTTGTTGGACCCCCCTGTTACTTAAAGGTGTTTCTCATTACTTTAGGTGTTTTAACCCATGTCGTGATTGTTTATAGATCTCCCTGTGATGTTTGAACACACACACACACACACACACACACACACACACACACACACACGGAGAAGGCTTTTTTGGTGTGAGTCGTGTATAATTCATGCCGCAATCCTATTATTTTCATCATTAATTACTGGTTATTATCAACATGTCTACATAAATGATTCTTGGTATTGAAAGAAAAAAAATGATTAAAATCTCAATGGTAAATATTTTCTAAGAAAATCTTTAAGAGGCCAGCAGAAACAATTATTATAAAACCGTGGTTAATTAAAATACAGAAAACAAAACGTGGTTTACAAGGGATGGCGATTTACAAAAGTCGTAAACATGTCGGAATCACAGATTTCACATTCACAAATAAACTTCCTGAAATATTAAAATGACATTACACCATCAATATTTTTTTAATTTACTCCTCTATGAAAACCCCCCCCCCCCCCCCCATCCTCTCACCTACGTGTATTGACCCTGCCCCTCCGTACATATGACGCAACCACACCACCCCTCTCAATCTATATTGACCCCCCCCCCCCCCCCCACACACACACACACACGCGCGCAACGTCAAAATTCACACATCCACTGCAGACCGTAACCCTTTAACCCACATACCCCCTCCCCAGCCCTCCGAGCAGATAAATTCCCCTCATCCCTACCCATCGTCCAAATACTCACCCTCACCCCCACCATCTCCATATTGACTCGACCCCTCCCCCCCCCCCCCCCGACTCATCAGCCCATATTCTATCGTCGTCAATATTAACAATATCAGTTTGAATTGCAGAAATATGTTTAGCGCACTTCAGTTCACACATCGGCAACACCGACACCCCCCCCCCCCCCCTCTCAAGGAAAAAAGTATCTCTGTTTGCCGTGTGTGCGTATTCAGGCGTGTGTGTGTGTCAGTGTCACTGACACACACACACGCCTGAATACGCACACACGGCAAACAGAGATACTTTTTTCCTTGAGAAATCCAGTGTGTCTGCGTCAGTACCTCAGCTAGTTCAGTTTACCTGTACCAAGGTTACTCCTAAACCATAATGTGTCGTGCACGAGTGATAGAAATGAGAATAGAGCTATAAGTAATTGAATTTTTTTAAGTGAAAGGGGGGTCCAACAACCATAGAGGGGGTCCAATAATTATACCCTCTGATTATAATTGTTGGACCCCGGGGGTCCATTAACTTTAAAGTTATTGGACCGGGGGGTCCATTACTTGGGGGGTCCATTAACTATACCACACCGGCACCACAGCTGCCATAGTTCCCGAGCCTGGTTAAACAGGAAGCGTGGGGTGTGGCCCTGTCACGCAATCTCTAATCACATGGACCTCCATGGCATCATCATTGCACCGTCCTCATTCTCATCATCCTGCGTAAAAAAAAATAATAATAAAAATGTCCCAGCCTCCGAGCCCTCCGTGAATTCCACCCACGACATAGGAAGAATCTCCACTGGAGCTGGCGAAGAGTTGGGGCAGCTAAAACGTCAAAAAGAGGGTCTGTTTTACAGAGCTACGCGTCGCCTTGCAACCACTTGGGCCCATGTATGGTGAGAGGACACGCGTGGTTATGACGTGCGATGTGTCCAAGGCTGTACCTGGCCAGTCGGTCCTCTACAGGTGGAGAAGGGAGGATGAGGCGTTAACCCCGCCCGGCGCCGAGGGCATGCTGGCCCTTCCCAGTTTCAGCCTCAGTCGAATCGGCATGTACTCGTGCGAGATCCGAGTAACCGGTGGATGGGTCAGGAGCGATGAAGTGCAGCTCAAGTACAAGTACAGTAAGTTATATTGTGTTGCAACAATACAGGTTTTATTTTTTTAATCTTGGAGACGCTATTTTCACAAGAAAATTAACGTAGTACTGCCTGGTTACGTTTTGTGCTGACATTTTAGACTGCAGGTACTATTCAATGGAAGCAGTCATGTTTCTTAAGACTTCTTTTATGCGAGTATCCCTGTTCGTCATTACTTTCTTTTGTTTTGTTCTAAAGAAAACTGGGGTTTGGGGGGAAAGTTCACACACACACACACACACACACACACACACACACACACACACACACACACACTCTCTCTCTCTCTCTCTCTCTCTCTCTCTCTCTCTCTCTCTCTCTCTCTGTTTATTCTAAGGATCCAGGTGACTAACTAAAATATTAATGATAATAATAATAATAATACCTGGCTTCTAAAGAAAACTGGGTTTTGGGGGAAAAATTCACACACACACACACACACACACACACACACACACACACACACACACACACACACACACACACACACACACACACAACGGACCTTTCCACTATTTGTGTAACTTCAGTACACAAAGACTTTCTTTTTACTTGTTCAGAATACTTCTCGCCTAGGCCATGCGCACCAAATCCGTATTCCTGCATGGGTTTGCGTAATTCCTCTTGCCAGAAGGACGGAGAAAGGAACAACAAAAATTTTTGCAAGTGTCACGCAGGAATGCACTTTTCCTATGCAAGTGGATGCCAGAAAAGTTTGTAAACATCTCTCTCTCTCTCTCTCTCTCTCTCTCTCTCTCTCTCTCTCTCTCTCTCTCTCTCTCGCATGTCTGCCTCTCTGTGGGTCTCGCTGTCTGCCTGCCTCTCTCTCTCTCTCTCTCTCTCTCTCCCCTCTCTCTCTCTCTCTCCCAAGGTGTGTGTGTGTGTGTGTGTGTGTGTGTGTGTGTGTGTGTGTGTGTGTGTGTGTGTGTGTGTGTGTGTGTGTTTAAGCGCTGCTAAGTCTGTTTTCGGGAAATGTTCTCCTTTTAACTGCCCCTTATTTTGTTTTCCTCTGTGTGTGTTTTCTGGATTTTTCCTGCACTTTTCGTCAGATCACTTTATGTCACAGTCAAACCAGCTCTAACTGCGGAAGCAACGAACCCACGTGCCATCCCAGAATCCTCGTCCGTGAACCTGACTTGTGGAGAAACGTCTGCCCTTGGATACCAATGGTTCAAAGATGGAGTGCGAATCACCGGACAGAACATGGCCGTTTTCACCATCGGCAGTTTCACCAGCGACAATACTGGTGATTACACTTGCAAGGCCAGTTTCGAGAGAGGGTTACCGGATTCCTACCCCAGCGACCCAGTCCAGCTTGTTCTCAGAGGTAAATAACTTCTAGGGAAAAAGGGGCGGGTGGATGAAGTGGTGAGGAAAGCGGGGGAAGTGGTTGGCAGGCGGCTTCGATACGCTCCACCACCGACGACTGACGGTACGGACAAAACTTCGACCATACTGACTGATATTGATGACGTGAGCACTAATTCATGGGCAAAGAGGGCGTATTGTGTGGAACAATTCAGCGTCATTTGTCTCCTGATGATGATGATGATGATGATGATGACAATGATGATGTGAGCACTAATTCATTGGCAAAGAGGGCGTACTATGTAGAACCATTCAGCGTCATTTGTCTCCTGATAATGATGACGATGATGATGATGATGATGACAATGATGAAGTGAGCACTGATTCATGGGAAAAGAGGGCGCACTGTGTAGAACCATTCAGCGTCATTTGTCTTCTGATAATTATGATGGTGAGGTGGGTGGGTGGATGTTGGGAAGTTTAACGTCCTTTTCCACCACTTAAGAGTGATCTCAAAGACGGGTGGTTATAATGATGATGATGATGAGGAGGATGATGAGGAGGAGGATGATTGAACTTTTGTATGCATTTAAAAAAAATGAAACTCTCATTCTGTAAGTATGCGTACTGCAGTTTTTGGAAAGTAGGAAAACTGGGAGAAGAGATGTGTCTGTCCACAGGAGCCCCAAGACAACCGGTCCTAGCTACTCCTTCTTCCCTAGTTCGGTTCGGAGAACGCCTTCAGCTGGAATGCCTGTCGCTGGACACAAACTTGTCCTTCATTTGGTATCACTCCGCCGATACGCTGGGGCCGTCTGCTCCAAAGCTTACGGTGGATCCCGTGAAGTTCAGTGCATCCGGCGACTACTCTTGTCGCGTCAAGAAAGATGGCAGACAGTCGCTCATGAGCAGCGTCTTTACGATCCAGCCAGGTGTGTGTGTGTGTGTGTGTGTGTGTGTGTGTGTGTGTGTGTGTGTGTGTGTGTGTGTGTGTGTTGGGGTGGAGGGGGGGGGGGGGTCTTGTGTGTGGTCCAGCTATGCAAAATGCGAACTGGTTTACTTGTGTGTTACTGATTTCTTTCTATTAACCGTAGTTCGAGTTGGCTTTTTTGTTGTTGTTTTTGTTGCTTGCGCGGCGTTAAGCCCTAACTAACTAACTAACTAACTGTTGTTGTTTTGTTTAATCTTAATTTCATGCCGCCGTAACGTCTCACGTTTGTTAGACGTACTTAAGCTGAAAAGTAGTAGCAGTATTGGTAGCAACGGCAGCGGTAGTAGTAGTAGTAACGGCAGCAGTAGACTGAGTGGTAGCTGTAGTAATAGAAGCAGTAGTAATAGTAGCAATAGTAGTCCCGACTCAGCCACGTCGACCGAAGGGGGGGGGGGGGGGGGGGGGGGGGCGGAACAGCGTATCAGGTAAAGTGTTGCACGTTCAGTGCTCGAGGCGTGAGTTCGAATCCCGGCTGGGGGCAAATATCTCTGCTGACATTTTCCTCGTTGTCCGTCTTTGGTATTACTCGTATGCGATAGAAGCCAACCAACCAACCAACCATCCAACCAATCGACGGAATTGTTTTGCAGCCAAACCCGAGGTCCTCACGGCACCACCAAACATCCTGGCTGTCCCGCCACACTTCACTGTCAACCTCATTTGCAATGCTTCCAACGCCGTTCCCGATAAAGCCTTGTTCACATACAGCTGGTTCCGAAACGCACAGCGCGCAGATTGGTTGGCTGCCAAATATCGAGTCCAGCTTGATAACTTCGGCTACAACGACTCTGGGACCTACATGTGCAAAGTTAGCGACGGCGTTGTGGAAGTGTCAAGTCTAGCGACTCCACTTTACGTCTACCGTACGTTATGTTAACACACAGCTACTGAGATTAGTTTATGAAACTAAGTTTCCATTTTGAAATTTTCAGCTAGCTTTGTTTTTGTATTTGTTGTTGTCGTTGTTTCTTTGTTGTTGATGTTTTCTTTGTTTGTTTCTTTCTTTCTTGTTGTCGTTGTAAATTTATGTCGCACATTCAACTGTTCGCCAGTACATTTCGCAATGTTGGTGGTGGTGGTGGTTGTGTTATTGTTGTTTTGTACGGGATTCTTTGGTCGCTGTTGCTGTTGGGGGAGGGTGTTGTTGTTTGTTTGTTTTGGGGTTGGGTTTTTTGTTTGGTTATGTTTTGTTAGGCCGAATTGTTCAGCAGCAATTTTACCAGATATGCAAATTCTTCGGTCGAACATAGGAAATAATGACGTGAAGCCTTGGGTGGCTTTCCGATCATGAGGAAAGCTCCCCCCCCCCCACCCCCACCCCACCCCACCCCCTCCAACAGTTCAGATCACCTTAGTGCCTTTTCAGTTGCTCAGCCACGTACTAAATATTGGTCGCGTGCTGTTTTCCACCAACAGGAAAAGAAACTGAAACGACATGTGACCACGAGTGTCCTCCTCAAAGCCAGTGTCCGGCTGCAGCTCCACCCACAGAGAAGTGCAAATGCATCGAACACTACGTTTTCAAAGACCAGTGCCAGCAATGTAAGGAAGTCTTTCTTACATTACAACCAGTGCAGCCAGTATATTTTCCGTTCTTTTTGGTTAAGTGAAGTTGTATCAATTGACGTGGGTCCTAATTTTTTTTTTTTTTTTTTTTTGGTATGAAATAAAAATGAATTAGCGTTGCGTTCGGTGAAAGAACGCTTACCTCGATTAGATATGATATGATGTGCTGTGCTGTGCTGTGCTGTGCTGTGCTGTGCTGTGCTGTGCTGTGCTGTGCTGTGCTGTGCTGTGCTGTGCTGTGCTGTGCTGTGCTGTTACGTTACGTTACGTTACGTTATGTTATGTTATGTTATGTTATGTTATGTCCGAACTGATCGGTTGATTGATTCATTCATGTTGTTGTTGTTTGGGGGTTTTGATTTGTGGCATCTGTTTGCTTAGTGCCATCACACGCGAGGCTGTCACCGTGCGAGACAAGTTCTAGGAACAAACAAAACAGCTTTGAGTAAAAGCCCGGACGGTGATTTCTTGTCTGGCAGTGCAACGACATCAGAACGTGAGGAACCATTCTAGAATCAAACAACTAACTCTATATTGAGCCCTGTCTTCTCTTTTCACTTGCAGTGAAGCCAAAGATTCTCACATCCCAAGACCCTACCGCGATTACCGAAGGAACAGAAGTCGTACTGCTGTGCCCAGCGGCTTGGGCGAGCGAGTGGAGATGGCTCAAATACGGCACTGTAGAATCGATTGGCGACAACTACACCATACCCAGCTTTGACAGCGTGGAAGATATTGGCAGCTACCGGTGCCAGGTGAAGATGTGGGATGACTGGTCGTTTCTAAGCGAGGAGATCCAGCTGAATCTTGCCAGTGAGTTTCTGTGCTTTGTTCTGCACTGTGCTCTTTATTATTATTATTATTATTATTAACACCCAGCTGGGGCCAAATATTTTTACTGGCCTTCTTTTCGTTGCCCCGTCTTTGATATTACCCATACATTGTGGAAAACGACGTTAAATTCCCAAACACCCACCCATCCTATTATCTATTATTATTATTTTTAAAAAATCGAAAGATTTCCATGACAGTGTCTCAAAACCGGTCGGCATGGGTTAGCACTATTTCAATACTGGAATCACAGAAAGCGGACAGGAGAAAGCATGAGACATTATTTTCTTTGACGTTTCTGATGAAGTCGCGTATTGTATGTAGTTTGACACGTTTTGTTGTTGCTACCGGGCTGTTAACGCCACATTCGTCAGCTGCCAGGAGTACTGAAAAAGTCACGTAAGTGAAAAGGGAGTCTGAAAAATACAGAGGGAGTCCTATGAAAATATAATTAGACAACCGGGGAAGTCACAGTATCATGGCAGACCAACACGGCTTTCACTACACCGGCGCTTGTAGGCAGTCCATTATCAAAATGAATTTTCTGTCTCAGATTCCCCAAGCCAGCCGGAGCTGAGTGTCGAATTACAAAACGGAAAAGTTTTA
>JACVVK020000278.1:387500-437500 GCA_018292915.2 Batillaria attramentaria | reverse complement strand
CATGCAGTGTCAGCAAGGAGGGGACATCGAACCGACCGAGTGGCAGTGGTTCTTGAATGGAAAGTTCATCTCATCAGGTTCCTCACTGCTTATTCCGTCGTTCAACCAGGAGAACGTGGGCCTCTACCAGTGCCAGGCGAAAGCGTCCAGGAGTGCTTGGTCGGACAGAAGTGACGATCAAGTTCTGCTGATGAAAGGTATATTGTGGTATTCTGTAATATACAAAATAGTTCTACCGTTATCTTGGGAATTCTTATTCTTCTTCTTCTTCTTCTTCTTCTGCGTTCCCGGCCATGCTAAATGGAAAGTCCGGTCTTGGTGACGAACTCCGCTGTCCGCCGCAGTGACGCTGTCGGTCCCCAGAGCTTCTCTTGTAGGTCCGCCTCACTGGGCCACAGCTGGCGTCGGAGGGCGCTGTAGGTGGGGCACGTCTGGAGGATCTTGGGAATAATATCGGTAGTTATGGCGACCCTCTTTCACCGAAAGAGGGTCGAGGGTTAGGACTCGCGGTTTAGAAAAAAAAAGAAGATGTGGCTGGTGTTTTCTCTATGGCTAAACACAACAAAACGTCAGGCTAATGTAGGAAAATTGACGGCGTACCTGAGCTCTCCGATGAAGTTCGCAAATAGACCTAGATATGAAAAATAATGTGCATCGGCACTAGATGGGATCCTCTATCGCGCGTGTTGTAGTGGTAGAGTTTCGACAAAGACAGACTGTGGCGGGTGAGGGTAAACTGAGTGTGTATTTTCGTAGAACATTGTTCAGCTTCAGTCGTGTTCTTATATAAAATATACGCCTAGCCACCAAAAAGATTATGCTGCAAATGATATTGCTTTCACCGGAGACATCAGACATGAAAATCTAACATTCACATCAGTGTGTGTGTGTGTGTGTGTGTGTGTGTGTGTGTGTGTGTGTGTGTGTGTATCAGGTCGACTTACAATGGCACCGTCGATAAGGATTGTGGGTGTGCCAGTAGTCGAAGAGACTGTGAGCGTAAGATGTGTCCCGCCGTATGGAAGGCCCGAGGACTTCGACGTGACTTGGTACAACAGCGACGGATATCCAGATCGTTCGACGCAGTCCCTTCGTCTTTCCTTCGATTCCACGACACCTCAACGTCTGTACTGTTCGGTAACCGACTGGAAGATGAATAAATCGTCAGCCATGACAAGCCTGAAGGTCGTAGCTAGACGTAAGGCAGTTTGAGACCTTTGTGTAGATCTTTATTAGAGAGAGAGAGAGTTCAGAGTTTTTTTGCGTAGGCTTAAAGGTCCTTTTGCAAAAGGGACACAGTGGGAGGGGGCAAAATCCAGTGTGGAACATTGAATGGACACCACAACAAACATCCAACACGGTGATTAACCTTTAACAACTTTGGAGAGAAAGAGAGAGAAGAATTCATTGTTTAGTCCGACGACCCTTGAGAATGGATGCGTTGGCACTCACACCGGGGTATAGACCCGAACACAGTAGGGGGCAGAAACTTTCAACATGATGCATTTACACAATTCAGAAACTTACAAATATAATACAAAATGAATACGAAATACTATAAATGAGAGGCACTCAAGATAGAGCCTGATAATACCAACATAATGAGAAATGCGAGAGAGAGAGAACAAGAACAAGAACCTTTATTTTACAACGGTTGAAGTTACAGGCATATTCATACCAATTTTAAAACTTGCCGTTGCTACACTACATGAGCTAATACTACTGAAAAATTAAGAAAGAAAAAAAAAAGAGAGAGAGAGAGAACTTTATTTTTCAACGGTACAGGTAGTTAACGTAAAACAGTCAATTTTCATACCTGCCGTTGAGAGAGAGAGAGAGAGAATGTGTAGTCTTGATGGTTTTCGTTACGTGTTTCTCCAAACAGGTAAAGCTCCAGGCGAGATCTGTGACCCCAATGTGCAGAATCAGTGTGTCTTTGTTACGTCGTGTAAACCCTGGAGGGCCTGGAACAAATGCTTATGCAAGAAGGGTGTCTTGTACGGTGGCACCTGCCTTTCCCGTGAGTTGTTTTGCTTGTTGTTTTGTTCTGTTGTAATGTTTGTTCTGTTGTTTCGTGTTGTTTTCTTTTGTTGTGTGGTGTGTGTGAGTGAGAGAGAGAGAGTGTGTGTGTGTGTGTGTGTATGTGTGTGTGTGTGTGTGTGTGTGTGTGCGCGCGTGCGTGTGTGTGTGTGCCCTTTTGATTTTGCATGTTTGTGTGGTGGTGGTGGTGTGTGTGGGGCGGGGGGGGGGGGGCTTTTTCTTTGTTTTTGTTTTTGTTGTCTTTGTTATTCTTTTGTTTTTGGTTCTGGGTGGTGGTTGTTGTTTTATTTCTTGTTGTGTTTTTAAAGGGAGCGGGGTGGGGGGGGGGGGAGGGTGAACTAACTCTTTGCCAGCTCTCGTTGTGTTCCCCCCCCCCCTCACCTCCCCCGGGTGGGTGGATGTTTGGGAGTTTAACGTCCACCTCCCCCGGACATGGGTGGAATCCACGGAGGGCTTTTAATCTTTATTATTTGCTATTATTATTATCAGAATTATTATTATGCATGATGATGAGGATTGTGTTAAAATGCTATGGAGGTTGTTTTTTTTTTTTAAATTTCCTGACCGCGTTAGACAACAGAGAGGACGAATGCAGGTTTGTCAATAGCAACGTTGGCTGCTCGTTCGACTCCATATGTAGCATCGCTGCAGACGACAGCGGCAAGGCAAAGCTGGCTTGTAGATGTGTGGACCCAGGCTACTACTTCTTGAAGACACGCAAGTGCCAGTGGAGTGAGTGACTTTTACTATTGCTAATGTACGTTTGACGTTTCCATCAAGTTTGTTTGTTCGTTTGGTTGATTGGTTCGTTCGTTCGTTCGTTGCGGGTTTAACGTCCACTTCCACGTCCACATGATGATATCAAAGACACGACAACGAGGAATTCGTTGCCACCAGCCACTGCCAGGATTCGAGCTCACAACCGGAGCATTGAAAGTCCAGCGTCCTGCTGGCTTGGCAGACGCGACTCTTCACGCTTGTGTCAGGTGCTGGGAAGCGTCTGATGTTTTGAACAGGAAGTTGAACAAGAATTCAAAAGCAGTAGTCACATTTTCTTTTCCAACGGCTGAGTTTTCGGCGTGAAAAGGTGCATTCCGACAGGAATTTGTCTGACAAGGGTAGGATAAAATTATACCTTCCGTTTCTATGCCAACGTCAGGAGCCAAGATCAGCATCGTTGGTTCTTATAGTGCATTTTTTAATCCAGTCGCTATAGCTTTTCGGGATTTTGTTTTTGTATAACTGTGATTTTATAAGTATTTATTGGAATTTTATGTTTACGAACTTTTTATCAACCATGGATATGATTCTGAAATAGCAGAGGACCTTTTTTTTTAACGGTACAAAAAGGCAGTGAAAATACACTGTACCGATTTAGGATAGTTTCATTTACGCCGAAGAAACGGAGACATAGAACACTGTCTTATATAAAATGTAACAGGTCACAACTTCGTGAACAACCTTTCTTTCTGTAATATGTCTACAAAACTGTCTCCATAAAAGTTATCGTCAAAATTTGTTTGTTCCAAATACACTGTAACCGCCCTTAGACAAATGAATATGCAAAATAAAATACATATACTTTATTTGTATTATGGGTGGGTTTGGTCTCGGTCAGTGTTCCCGATAACGCACAAGTGTGCGCATTTGTACGCACAAAACTTAAATTGACGCACAAATTAAGAAGCGCGTCCCACGTTGATTTCTGAATCACAGGGAAACCTGCTCGGTTCAAGTGAGCTAGAAGTGATGGCACCTTCTGTTTTACTTCAAGCCGCAAAATTTCGTGAGTGACAGCGCGAATCAAGTAGTCAGTGCTGTAGGACAGTGTGAACAGTATCATCTGTAACTGTCTAGTAGAAAATGAAATGAAATAAGCACGTGATATATATATATAATTATATATAATATGTCTTTTGCAGAATCGTCAGTGGGCACGGCATGCCGAGACAAGAAAGGGTGCGAGTTCGGCATGGAATGTTTGAAGAACGATACCAAAGACATGAGCCCAAACTTCTGCAGGCGATGTAAGCTTTTATTTTTTCTTCTTTTTAAATTTTTTTTCCTACTCTAGAGCAGACTGTTGATTTCTTAGCCATACTTACCTTCATATCGTCTCAGCCGTAGCTTGAAGAATAACTGAAGCCAAACTGAAAACCTTCTTGTTCAGACTGTCCTACGGCTAGTTTCACAACAGTCTTTGACCCTTCCTGAGCCCTGTTGCTGGTGGAATGGCAGGGTGTGTGTGTGTGCGTGTGTGTGTGTGTGTGTGTGTGTGTGTGTGTGTGTGTGTGTGTGTGTGTGTGCGTGCGCGTGTGTGTGTGTGTGTGTGTTGTGTGTGTGTGTGTGTGTGTGTGTGTGTGTGTGTGTGTGTGTGTTGTGGCAGCCGGTATGAGTTGCAGAGTCTTATTAGTTAAGTCGGAAATTGTGAAGCGCCTTGAGCTCACCTTGTGGGGATACTGCGCTATATAAGAATGTTATTATTATTATTATATTATTATTATTATTAACAGTCTCAGCCAAACTGGAAGGACGGACCTTTTGTTAAAGTGGCTGCTGCTACCATCTGTGTGTTCACTTCTCTTTCTGAGCTGTTTTCGTGGTATCTGTCATCACACCGTTTAGGCACCAGGCTCCGCATGTAGAAGTCGAGGTTAGGGGTTTTCGCCCCGGGTTAAAGTCTAACCTCGAACTAGCTCTAGGGTTAACTTTTCTGTTGTTTATTGTTTTAAATCTGGAAGCGGGCCCATTCCAGCAAGGTGCCTATGCCGTTATACAAGGATTTTTGTCTTTCTTCTTCGCTTCCTTTTTTATTTAATTTTGTTTTGGGTTTCTTTTGTCCTAGTCTGGGTTAGGCCCGTAGCGATTTACATACGGGCCCTGGATAGTGACAGCGTCAGTAATGCTGGCATTGAGCCAAGAGAAACGTACTGGATGACGCGGCGACCACACTAAGCGCTCCAGTAATGTAACAACAGTCGTAGAATTTGAATGTTCGACCGCTCGCGCAAAGTGTAAACAACAGCGTATCTTTTTAAGATCTGTACTAAGCATCAAGATACAGTATTTCGAGCGTACAGGCGCACTCACGAGCGAAACTGTTCCAAAACATAAGCTGGCACAGCAAAGATGGACTCAGTCCGTTTCATCAGTTTCTTTTGAAGAATGTTCTGCTTCCGACCTATTTGAGTGATTCTGAATCAGAGCGTCAGAGGCCATTATCGTCAGCCAAGACGCCAGTGTAAGTCCGTGCCTGCATACGTACGTTGTGTCTGCGTTCGCGTACCTGTGTGTTCACGCGTGCGCGCGTGCCTGCGTGCTTGTCTGTCTGCAGTCACCCCAGGTATCGTCTCCTACATGGAAGCCCCACTCGAGATTCCAGATCACACATCACTGATCGTGCTGGACTGCATGAGCGCGGGAGTACCTCGGGGTCCCACGTACACGTGGTATAAAGACGGCGCCAAGCTAGCGGACAAGCAGGCGAAGCAGACACTGAATGTTGTACCGCCATTCACTGGCCGATACCGGTGCCAATTCGAGGCGGACTTCTTCGGAAGGCTCGTGACTTTTGCCAAGAGCCCGGAGTTCATTTTGAAGCTGGCCGGTAATCAGTAGGCCGTTCTTTCTTGGTGGTGCCGTGTTAAGATGATGATGATGACGATGATGATGGGTCGTTGTGTGGTGGTCTGTGGTGATGATGATTTTAGGTGGCGATGATGATGATGATGGGTGGGGTGATGGTGGTGATGATGACGACGACGACGATAAATAATGGACGATGATGATGATTGTGGAGGTGGATGATGATGGTGGAACATGATGACGACGACGACGATGATGATGGTGATGGTTGTGACGATGATGATGATGACGATAGGCTAACAATAAAACATGCAGAGAACTGTCATCAGCTGACTGGCAGACGGTTCATCTGCAAACAGTGAAACCGCCATGGCCTTTGGTGAAACCGTGACCAAAACCCCTACAGCGTCATAATTATGGTAGAATGACCCTAGAAGCCTACTTATCAAATTCGCGCAGGCCCTTTTTACCAATTATTTGGTCGCCTCGAATTTGGAATTGCATTTTTCTATACCAGATAGATCCTCTTAGAAGGTACAATCGGAACAAGACCCTTTTCTGTTTCGGAAATGTGTGTATTGGAAAATGAGAGTGACAGCTATAGAGGTTTAAAATCGCATTTCCACACATTCGTTTACTTGTCACCCAGTTCCGAAAACATGCCTCCGCAAAATATGACGTATGTGGTGGAAAAGGATGTTAAACCCCCCAAACACACACGAACCCACCCGCAAAATATGAACGTGCCCTGATTCACCCCTTTGCAGCTCTGTCCCTTTGTTTACTGGGTGTGGAACAGGTGCACCTGACAAGCCGAAAGTGAGCGTCCGACCAGAGAACTTTGCTGTGGGTGACCCCCTGGAGATCCTGTGCATTACCACAGGGCCGTACAAAGATGGCGTGTATGAGTACACGTGGTACAAGGGTACCAGGGAACTGACGGTCAAGCTGCACCGGATCGCTTACGTAGAACTGACCGCAGGCAACAGCGGGGAATATTCGTGCGAAGTTACTAAAGACGGCAAGACGTCCCTTCGCAGTGACCCGTTCATTGTCTCCCCAAAAGGTGAGCAGAGTTCCGCGGGCACCTGTCTCGTTTGAATGAATAAATAAATAATACAAGCATTCTTCAACAACCTGTATGCTAAGTTAAAAACGCCTCTGGATGATGATTATTCAGTTTTGTTGTGACTGGTTTTCGTTTGTTACGTTAATGTTTGGTTTTAATTTTCATTTGTTTCTGTACACTGTTGCTGTTTGCTGGTGGTTGTCGTTTGCTTGTATATTAATTTTATTTATGTTGTTGGTTTTGGCTCCCTTGCGTAAGAAAGGGATCTATGTAATAACCAAGGTCAAGGTCATACAAACTGTTTTGGGCGAAAATTGTAAAATTGCCAGGAACTCAGAACGCCAGGGTGGGTGGGTGGGTGTTTGGGGGTTTCTCAGAACGCCAGAGACACCTTACTTGGCATGATGATAGATAGTGATGAGCGCTTTACAATCATACTCTTCTGAATGACCTTGATCGTTGTCGCAAGGGAGCCATGGAGGCTTCTGCTTCTCTAGCGTATGCTTGGTACGAATAGTCACCGTGTTGCTGCTCTACGTTTGTTTGTTTATGTTGTCGCTACGTTACGTAATTCATTGTGTTTCTATACTTCTTTTCGTGTGTGGTAAGTTGCTCCTGTCATACCTGACTGTCTGATATTTGGAAATCTTCAGCCACAAAATTCGCCAAATAAATGCAATTCTAAAACTTTAATTAAGGTGCTGAGCTGACCGTGATTTTTATGTGTTCATGTCCAGTGTCTTAGAGAACGCGTGTTGATTATCGATTCACTTTAAGCCAAGAATGTGGATAAAGCACCTGCATGAATGCAATTATTATTATTATTATTCCTCCTACACCTACACATCTACTACCTCTTGTACCTTGGTCAATGCTGACTTTTCTGCTGGTGACAGTGAAGGTGAGTCTGAACGCAACTAGGATGGCTGGCAGCATCATAGACCTTTCCTGCGGCAAGTGAGATCGACGACAAGCGAATGAAGTACGAGTGGCAGCTGAACGGGAAACCGTTCCCGGAGGGCCGGGAGAGTGTTGACGCTTCGGAGCAGGCTGGCCACCGGCACTTACAGATGTAGGGCTCATACACTGTTCGGTCCGCCTTCCGCCTACAGCAATGAGTTGACTGTCATCCCCAAAGGTTGGCGCAAGCATGGTACCTCCCTCTGTCTGTCTGTCTGTCTGTCTGTCTGTCTGTTGTTGGGTGTTTTTTTTTTTTTGTTGTTGTTGTTTTTTTACATTTCTTGTGTAGTATTAGCAACGACAGGGTTGAAATTTGTTTCACGACACAACACCTTTTTACCGTTGTAAAATAAAGATTCGTTTCTCTCTCTCTCCTCTCTCTCTCTCTCTCTCTCTCTCTCTCTCTTCGGTCACGGTCTCTCAAAATGGCGGCTCCGCTTCACAAGATGTTTGGATCGGGTCGTGAATGCAGCTGCCGATTCCCTTGATTTGAGAGTGCAACATCTACGTTGAGGTTGTTCACCCCAATTTTGAATGAAATATACTGTGAGGTATTTGAATTTTATCATTGACAATAACCTCAATACCATATAACCTGTGTTCTGTTCGCCACCTTCAGTAACCGCCTCTTTCTCGGCGACCGGTTCCGCTTGATACCATGCAGTGATTCAAGCTAGGTCTAGTGCCAGCGTACTCCAAAGTATAACCTGCCGAGTCTGTGTACTTACGAAGACACTAAACAGTATTAACAGTGAACTGATCATAGCGATCAGACTATGTGAAGCATATGACTGTATCCATGCCTGTACTTGACCAAGATGCCATATTAATTATTCGGTAACCGATCTGTCCTGGCGACCGGTTTCACAGTGATTCAAGCTGGTGCCAGTGTTCTCCGTGTATGACTGTTGATTCTTTGTACCGATGCAGACGGTGTTGATAGTGGACTGATCATTGACATCAGACTTTGTGAATTGTCTGCTTATATCTGTGACTGTATCTAAGATGCCGCATAGTCAACAAGTGGTCTTTCTCACTGATCTCAGTGATTTCATTTGACATGCTACCCAAATCTAAAGGTAGCACCAGTAGTAGATCCATCCACTCCGCAGACAGATTATCTCCCTTTGCTGGAGTGACCTCCCAAGTGATGGCGTCACCAAACAATACTACGCAGCAGTCTACGCCCGACCTACTTGTCACGCCCACCATGCCTCAATTGAAAGAAACAGCTGATCGCATACAAACCCGTTTCCACGTTACTGGCCCAACTGCATTGTTTACCCTGAAACGTTGGCGTGCTGCCTTGCATGCACGCTACAGAAACTCTGAGACTCGTACAGTCATATGGAGAGACGTTGATCACTTTAATCAAGACATTGAGTGTAGTGACCGTTACCTGGATTGTTCTACCCCAGATGTTCCTACTGATCTGGGGCGCACTTTCGTCCAGGTATTTGGTGGGAAGACCAAGAAAATCACCATTACTGTGATCTTCCGTAAGAGGAGAATATCAGGCGGGACATGTCATATTCAGGGGCATGAGGTGGATCAATGGGTGCTTGATGAGTTTAGATCTCTCTGCGCCTACGTGCAACAACTCCAGGATAACTGTGCGGATCCAAACGACAATCACCCTGTTTGACTTTTCCTCGCACCAGTATGACGAAACCCAACCCTCACGGCATCCGCCTCACATACCTCTACTCTTCCAAGCGCAAATCCGCCACAGAACATCCTGCTGTCACCTTCTATAGTGGACACCCCAGTCACACCCATTCACTTACTGGACAGTGACAGCGTCACCCCAACAGAACTCGTTAGTCCACTTGCCTTGGAACGTGACGACTTGGCAGCATCCGTCTGCCCATCATCCCCCCTCTACAGGTCCTGTCACAGAGACTGCTAAGTGTGGGACCAATACCCCAAGTTGATCCTACCATCCACCACTCCTTGTGTCTCTGCACAAAATGCTACACCGTCACCCATCGCTCCTGCACGGTCACCAGTACCTGCACCGATACGGTCAACACCGACAGTGAACTTGTTATCTCTGGTGTGTGTGCAGCCAAGCCAACCCTCGTCATGCAACTTCAGTCGCAACTCGACACAACGCATGCTGTCATCAGGTCACTGCGGCTGGAAATGCATAATCTACAGAATGATGTGACCAGCATCATTCATCGTGTTGACAACGTAGACAGTGATGTCAGAGACAATGCCGTGAAAACAGCCAACGGACTAAAACTCGCCCAGGCCTGTCTAAATGACCAGCTGGGTGACTTGGAGGAACAGTTGGTCAGTCTATCCGCTGCACACAAACAGTCTCAAGACAGTGTGATCCGATTGTCTTCTGCCAAAGACAGTCATGGTAGCCTTCTGCGTGACGTCATCAAAAGAGTAGACAAAATTGAGAAAAACCCTTCACCCAGCCTCACACCTGCCCACAGCATCCACCCCTCCAAGCCCAGCTGCGCAGCACGACCACGACATTGGGGAAACTAGCCCGTCCCTCTCAGTAGGACAGGGCACTGCCTGTGGTGAGATGATCCAGGTGAGGATTACTGCCCCTGACGACACCAGCCTACATGAAGTAGCACAGTCTGATCGGCGCTACACCCAGAACAATAATAAGCCAGTCAAACAGAGTCATAACAAAACCCCTTGTCCCGAGGAACGAGTGCTAGAGTGCAGTGTCCACAGCAACACCACCACTCTTGTGATTGGTGACTCTGTCCTTCAGAACATGCGTGGTGACAGAATGACTATGTATGATGGCGAGAGTGTTCAGGTCATTTCAGTCTCAGGCCTGAGATGTTCTGACCTGGTCAGCTGGCTGCAGCAGCAGTCCCCTTCACCCAATGTGAGACTCGTAACCTTTCATGTGGGGGTGAATGACTGTAAGGAGAAGGTTGTGTCCAGTCCAGCCTGGCAAACACCTGATTCATTGTTGTCGGGAGACCTTTCCTAATGCACGCCTTCAGGCATCTTCCATCATACCAGCCATGGGGAAACATCCTCTGAATCAGAACATTTCCCCTTCCAACACCAACTTGCGCCGTGTGGCGAGCAAGCGTGGAGTCACGTTTGTTGACAATTCCTTGGTCTTCATAGCTAAGAGTGGGGCGCCCCGGAAAGCTCTATACAGGGACAAAACAGACCCAATTCATCCATCCAACGAGGGGAGACCGCAGACTGGCGTGCCACATTAAACATGGGGGTGAGCTTAACCTCCAGTCACCTGTGACCAGTGATCGCTCCAGTGATGAAACGACTCTGAAATCAACATACTCGGATGTTGTAACTGCAACACCTGTTGGCCCCCCACAGCCCAGGCAGGCTCAACCCTGTTGTAACGGGATCAACTGCATCATCTTCTGGTCCCCCACAGCCCAGCATGCTCAACCACTGTCTTGTCACTGGCAGAGCAGCAACACGTTTACAGACAACCAGCCACCACTTCAAGGTCATCAGCAACATCCCCAACCAGGACCAGTTCCTACCTTTGCGCCTGAGTGGCAGCCGTACTCACCAGCAACTACATCATCATCAACACCACCAGCAGTTTCTTGCTTCAGCGTCCTCCATCACCATGGCAACAGCTCCCTCCTGAAAACTTCAGGTGCCTGGACTACCGGCCCCTGTTGCATCCATACTTCAATTCCAGTGTGGCTCCACCGCCCTACCAAGCGTATCCAGTAGCATTATGTGCTAGCATGTGTCTACCCTCTCGGCTTGCAAAGTTGACTGCTGTGTTGAGTGTACTGCTTTTGAAACTTGAACTATTTCTGTTCCTGAAGTAGTGAAATACTTTTGTCTCAATTACAAGTGAACTTAATTGTGTATGATTCTACATGTACACTCTGCTCTGATGACAGTGATCTGCTCTTGATAATTGAACTACTTTGTACCTGAGGAAGAGGAATTCTTCTGTCTCGATAACAAGTGTGCTTACAAGTGCATGATTATAAACGTATATCACAATATACGCCGATACCTGTGGTGCATTCATCGTCACTTGATCTTCTTGACATTCAGTTTTACTTCTACTTGTTCGTTCAACAGTTTCATTGATTTGTTATTTCAAAGTTTAAAGTCTTGAATTGAAGCTGAGTAGTGTCTTTAGAACTACATCGGTGACTTTTGATCGTTAACGTTATCTTTAGACAACTAAGTTTGGTGTGTACACTCACTGTGTTACTGGCCTTCACACAGCAGCCTAACAAGGCTTACTGTGGATTAGTAGTTTTTTCCTCCAGTCTAACATTTTCTTCAACTCGTTTTCCACTTACATGACCTCTGTTCCTAAGGTCTTGCTAGTATTGTCTGAAAATGACTCACTCTGTAGATAAACGCCATAAGTTACATTTTGGTCATCTCAATGTATATCATCTCTTCAATAAGGTTTCTGATCTTTGTGTATTCTTGAACAAACCCAGAACCATTCCACCTGTTTGGCATCACGAAACCCGGTTAAATTCATGCATTCAGTGATGACGCAATAGCAATACCAAACTTCTCTATCTTCCGACGAGACCCATGTCTGCCTGGTCAGACGGGCATTGCTGTCTACATACATAACACAATCCAGCATCTGGCTACTAGACGTACCGACTTTAGAACATCCAATGTTGAATGTCTCTGGGTTGAAATAAGAAACCCCAAGGTTAACCTTTGTTTGTGGGCATTTTTTACCGCAATCCATCTGCCCCGTTTGAATGGTACGATGATTTTTTGCAGACAATGGAAAAACATGAAATTACATTGTAATGATATATTGTTGCTAGGAGATTCAACATTGACATGTTAAAGCAACACTCAGCCTGGGACTGTACAACTTCCCAAGTAGGTCTGACACAACTGATCTCATCCCCTACCAGAATTACCCACTCAACACGCCACGCTCATAGACCATATATACACCAACCGTCCGAAAGTCGTATCTAATGCATGTGTTGCTGATCTTAGCATAAGTGATCACTATCCTGTTATCTGTACATGGACATCAATAAGTCCTGTCAAAACTAAACATGGGCATACAACAATCATATACAGATCATTCAAACATTTTAATAAAACCGCTTTTCTCGCAGACCTCCATCAAACGCCTTTCCACTTAGTCTTCAACGAATCTAATCCCGATGATGCGTTAGAACTTTGGTATACACTCTTTGTCGGTGTCATGAACAAACATGCCCCACTTAGGAAGAAACGAGTGAAAAACAATACAATACCCCCATGGTTGACCCGAGATATTACTCAGGCAATGTCATTACGCGATGAGCTAAGGGCACAAAAACGTTTTACAGAATATAAGAAACAGCGAAATCGGGTCAAGTCACTAGTGTTGAAAGCTAAGAAATCTCCTTTGTGATCAATTGATAAAAGACAAAAAAGACACGTCATTACTTTTGGCGTGCTGTTTAACCTTGTGACCAGGGGACATAGTAACCAGTCTTCTGCTGTCCCATCTACACTCACTGCTGATACCTTTAACAAACACTTCTTGTCAGTCGCTGAGTCCTTAGCACCCTCAAGTGATAGTCCCAACTCCTACACCTGCCCCGATGCCCTACTAAGCTTCTGCAAACGGAGGACAGCTGGTACGGCACCTTTTGTGATTCCCCCAATTGCAATCCATGAGGTAGGCAAACTCATCAGTACATTGGAAAACAAAAAGTCATCTGGTCCGGATGAAATAAGTCCAAAATACTAAAGTTGTCCCTCCCCTATATAGTGGACTCCCTTACATACATTTTCAATCTGTGTATCCGAACTAATACTTTTCCTACTGAGTTTAAAAAAGCCAAGGTTATTCCACTGCCGAAATCAAAAGATCTCACAGACGTAAATAATTATCGACCAATTTCTCTCTTGTCTACTTTGTCAAAGCTGCTCGAGAGACATGTCCATAAACACCTCCTCCATTACCTGGAAGACAGAAAGCTTTTGTATTCTTTTCAGTCAGGATTTCGCCCCCAAGCACTCTTGCCACACAGCGCTGACCAGACTGGTCGACACATGGCTCACTTCGATGGATCATTCACAACAAACCGGCACTGTTTTTCTCGATTTTAAAAAAGCATTCGAACTTAGTGAATCACACCATCCTTTTACAAAAACTCCAACCGTATCTGTGTAATTCCGATGCTGTTACGTTTTTCGAATCGTACCTATGTGATAGAAGACAAAAGTGCTTCTTAATGGATCATATTCCTTTCAAGGTCTAGTAAAACATGGTTGTGCCTCAGGGCTCTGTCCTTGGGCCACTACTGTTCTGTATATTTATTAATGATTTACATCTCCACTTGAGCGAAGATGTCATATGCGATATGTTTGCCGATGACACAACACTCCACACACCAGACAAAAGTATCACAGTCATTAGCAAGCGTCTCCAGAAGGGACTGCAAGATGTCTCTGACTGGTGCGACTTAAACGCTATGGTGCTTAACCCAACCAAAACTGAATGTATGGTGATAGCTACACGCCAAAAGCATCAACTTGCACCTTTGACTCTCCATTTGTCCCTCAATGACAGCACTATAAAACAGGTCACACAGCACCGACTGCTTGGTCTTACTATTGACCGCCACCTTCAGTGGGAACCCCACATCAATAATGTTTGTAAAAGTGTCTCTCGAAATTTGTACATGCTGTCAAAGTTGCGATTCATAACAGATGCTGATACGCGTAAGTTATTCTACAATGCCCATATCAAGTCCCACATAGACTATGTGTCAACGGTGTGGGATGGTTCGAGTAAAGTTCATTTGAAGAGGCTAAATTCTTTACACAGGAGAGCTGCAAAATTAATATTACCACTACCAACCTTCTCAACAGATCAAAAACTTAAAGTGTTAGAAATTCTTCCCCTACAGTGCCACTTTCAGTTTAACAAAGGAATGTTTATGTACAAACTCCGCAAAAAGTTAGTTCCGGAATATCTTGCATGTACTCTCTCAGAATCCACATCCATAGACTCTAGGTTAGGACTAACTTTTAAAATCCCCCGTCCCCGCATTGACATGTATAAAAGTAGTTTCGCATTTTCCGGAACTTCATTGTGGAATTCTCTTCCTGTCCATGTTAAGCACAGTCGGTCAGCCTCATCATTTAAAAGCAGCCTCTTCAAATATCTATTAGCCAACAAATAACAAACAATCATAAAAATAGGTACCACACGTTCACATAAATATGGACATACTAGTTCATACATGCGATAATAGTGTGTGTGTGTGTGTGTGTGTTTGAAGTTTCTTGTTCCAGGTTTACGTATGTTCGATCATTTGGCTTTTTGTTTTTGTTTAGTTGTTTGTTCTTAAAAACGGCAAGTTTGAAAATTGGTTGCAAGACCAAAACTTCCACCGTTTTCAAATAAAGTTATTTCAATTTCAATTTCAATTTCAATTTCTCTCTCTCTCTCTCTCTCTCTCTCCAAAGTTGTTAAAGGTTAATCACCGTGTTGGATGTTTCTCCCACTGTGTGTCCCTTTTGCAAAAGGACCGTTAAGCCTACGCAATAAATCTCTGAACTCTCTCTCTCTCTCTCTCTCTCTCTCTCTCTCTCTCTCTCTCTCCAACTATGTGGTGGAAAAGGACGTTTAAACCCCCAAACACCCACCCACCCTCTCTCTCGAAACCACTGCAATACAGGCTTAAATAAAAATAAAATTATTCAACCATTTTGTTTCACCCTCATGATCATTTCTGCCTCACAGTGGACAGTACCTTAAGACAAACTATGATGTCCTATACTTTTACGGTAAGTTAGGACATTTGTCCTATTATTAGTATGATAGTTCCCACGGATGTGAAGCCCTGTGGTCCTGTATTATCCAGCAATGTATGCCCTCACTTTTACCGGTTGTCCTGACTGTGCACCAGATGCCCCATCAAAACCCAACCTGACTGTGGGAAGTTACACCTACGGGTCATCCCTCACACTCCGCTGTAACAAGGCCCGCCCCGAGGACCATTCTCGCCTCACCTACACATTCTACGTGGACGGAGAGGTCGTGAAGGAGACCTGGAAAGACAACATGGTCATCAACAAGTTCACGAACCAGTTCGCAGGCGTGTACTCGTGCGACGTAACCGCTGACGGAGCACGCTCTGTGATGAGTGATCCTGCAGTGGTAGCTGAGCTGGGTAGGTGCTTTCGTTCAAGTTTCTTCTTCACCCGCAGGGGTTGGGGGGGGGGGGGGGGGAATTAACGTGAATATTAACGTAAACCTGCCTATGACAAAGCAAAAGCATGATTTCAAGCACAATATTACACGACAAACAATATTTAAGACGATAGACAATGTCAGAAAAGAGAAAATGATTGAGAGAAAGAAAAAAAAAAAAGGAATGAATGGAAAAAATTATAAAACCAAAAATATGAAACCAACAATATATGGACCAACTACCCCTCATCCCAAACTTCGCCCTTCCCCCTCCCCGCCATCCACCCCTAAGCTACTCCCCCCTCCCCCCCCCCCCCAGCAAATGCGCCCTCCCCCCCCCCCCCCTCCGACCCTCGCCCTTCCTGCAGGTGACCATTGCATGCCGATTCTGCCAGCGGTACACTGGCATTTCAAGGTTGTTTGAATTTTCGTAGAGTGCATGCAGTCATGAACTACCGTCGCCAGTAAGTGCTCATGTATGCTACTTCTTTTCATCTTGCCTTGTCTCGTCTCGTCTCGTCTCGTCTCGTCTCGTCTCGTCTCGTCTCGTCTTGTCTTGTCTTGTCTTGTCTTGTCTTGTCTTGTCTTGTCTTGTCTTGTCTTGTCTCGTCGAGTCTTGTCTTGTCTGTTTGTGTGTTTGTTTTGTTTGTGATTGTGTGTGTGTGGGCGGGGGGGGGGGGGGAGGGGGGGACGAAGGAGGTATGTATGTAGTTTTTGTTCTTTTGTTTATTGGTTTTTGCTTTGATTATTTTTTTTTATTTGTGTGTATTTGCACGCGTGTATGTGTGCGTGTGCGTGCGCGCGCGCGTGTGTGTGTGTGTGTGTGTGTGTGTGTGTGTGTGTGTGTGTGTGTGTGTGTGTGTGTGTGTGTGTGTGTACAGAGGTCCCGAAGACAACACAAGCGCCGACAGCAAGGAACCCTAATGCGTTGGTGCCTACGGTTCGCGTCCCAGTGCTAGTGGCTTCCGTGGGCGAGCCGTTGCCCCCAAATGTCGCCGGTCTGTGTCCTTTGCTTCATTAGAATAATCAACATGAAAATGCTTCTACATGTTAATTTCGCTGCGTTGGTAAAGTTGGCCATCTCGTGCCAGTTACACCTCGTGTAAATGCACTAGGACCGTCTAAACAACATTGTGACTGCACCAGTACCACAAGGTAACCCCTAACCCTAAACCTAAACCTAACCCTAAACCGATGCGTTGGTATTGTTCGCCCGATACGGCCCTACGGTGCGTGCTCTACTAATCGAGCGTTACCTGCCAAACTGTACTATCGATACAGATAAAAAGAAGAGAGATAGTAGGCTTTGGCATGGAACTCTCGTGTGCGGAACGTCCGTCCACGAAGTAGAGGGGGGGTGGCGAAAAGTGGTTACGGGGGGGGGGGGGGGGGGGGGGGGGGGGGGGGGGGTAATCACGAGAGCGATTGAATGAGATGTACACGGAGTGTAGTCAACATGGACGCGAATGTTTCTGGTGTTACTCCGCTTCAAAAATAGCACCGCCAGGACTGAGTGTTTCCAAACAGTAGCACCGAGTGTTTCCGTTTTCAGTTTGTTGAGTTGTCCAGATGTTATAAGTTATTTATTTCTTTTTTGTTGACCTGAAATTCCTCTAGGTTTGTAGCAGTCCGTTATACTGATCAGTTTTTCGCCAAAACGCATTCAGATCCTCCTAACTGCGCATGTTCTTCACAGGAATGATGGATGCATGCTAGTCATGTGCATTTGGATTGTGTTTTTATTTGCAGCGACTGCAAAGCCTGCACTAACAACACCAACAACACCAATGGAACGTGCTCAAGCCACTCAGAGAGGTAAGTACTTTTTGTCTGCACCGTTTGTAGGCAGCACACTTATTCAGAATTTGATTTTGTTTCGGTCGTGGTCGTGTTTGTGGACGTCTGTTCATCAGGCTAGTTCCGTTCATCTATCTCTTTCTAAGTTAGAAACGATACGCTCTTTATTTCGTTCATATACGAAGTTTCAGGCAGTGCGTTCAGTAGTACGGTATTTTACTAACGGGGCTTAAAATTTTCCATCTTTTGGCGGATTTCCACCTTTGGCTTATTTGCCTCTTCTCAAAAAGTGTGTTTTCTTTCCTCCTCTTCCTCTCGCTTAAAATCACGCCAAACTGCACCAAATTGCACAGGTTTTAGTATAATTCTAAAACCTGTCCTTCAAAGAAAGTGTTTCCAGCTCTGGATCACTTAAAAATCATGTCAAAATGCACCAGTTTACACAGATTTTAGTGTAATTAAAAATATTGTTTTTATTATTTAAAAAAAAAACCTCCAGGACACCCCTAGCTTTACATGTCTGCTTGCAGTCGCACGCTCCTGGCTTTGTCACTTCGTCACCAAATTATACTACATACCTTTCCTCCTTTTGGACCATTTCAAGCCGCGTACTAATGATTGTTTAAATTACATACATATGTCAGTGCCATGTTTCATTAATGCAAACTCCGGCGGAATCTTTCTGGCCCTAGTAGGTAAAACGCGATAATTGAAACGTAATTTTAGAGAAAAAAAATCCTTTCTCCTTTGCAGAAAGCGGCAGACTGTTTGCCCAATCGGCGGTGCTGGAAGATGATGCAGCATGGCTCCAACCGTCCCTTCCTTGTTTGATCTTGGCCCTCTCTGTCGCCGTCTTCGCTATCGCAAGCCACCGCTTCCTGTGAATAGGATGCATTCTGGTCCCGGCCTTCTGGGTTTCACACGACTTGAACGTTTCTTGTTTTGTTGTCTTTTTGTTTTGTTGTGTTTTGTTTTGATTTTTTTTTTTTTTTTTTTTTGGTTGGGTGGGTGGTGGTAGGGGGCGGGGAGAGGGGAGGGGGAGGGGGCATGTTTTACAGCAAAAGGTGCGTTAGGCCTTTTGTGACAAATTCTGAAGATTTTTGGAAAGCTTGTTCTCCTTTACGTGCAGTTGAAAACTGTATAAAATGTTACACAAGTTCACTCCGCTATTCAGGCGGAAAACTTAAAGATACATCCTGCAGCTTTTTTAAGCGCTCAGATCGACCTAAGCTTATAATGGTGACAAGATCATTGTCTCATTTAGATGTGATCAAAATCTGAGCCCTTTCCGGGCCGTCGTTGCTAAGATATGAACCAAAAATGCGAATCTAACGGCGACTAAGGGTTACCCGCAATACGTAGAGCCACAAATGGTCATTGGTATCACGCGACACCTAATTACTTTACAACTATAAACACAATGCGGGCTGGCATGGCTTTCTGGTTCAGTCCCGGTGTAGCATCCGGTCCGGTCCCCCCTCTGAAGCAGTCCCCCGGGGGACCAATTCGTGGCAAAAACTGCTCTATAATGGTCCCCCCCTTAGACATCCAGCCTCGTTTTCGACTGGTCCCCCTGGGCGATTTTGGTCCCCCCTCGCATCCAAAATAGGCCCCCTCTCGAACTGGTCCCCCTCTTTTCTAACCAATGTAGAGCTATGTCAGTATTTATTTTTAACTTTATTGTTACAAAACTTTATTGTCCCCAAAAGCACAGGGCCATAGGAACTTTTTTTTTCTTTTTTTTCCGATTTATGTGCTTGTTGTTATTTTTGTGTGTGTGAGATATATTTGTTTGGTTGTGTTCTTGTTTCTTTCAGTTGTTTTTTTTGCATTGGTTCTTTTTTGCTGTCCACATTTCCTGTCATTTTTTTTAAAACTGGAAATAGCATTTAGAGAATAACATCAAAGACCAAGTATCTAATATTTTCTATACAACGCCATAGAAAAAATATTTCTTCAAAATTAAGTAAGTGTCCATGACATGAAAACTAGTTGCCACCTTTGGCTTTCAGCGTACTTCAAGTAGACAGTCAAGACTGAGTACCAGTGTCTCAAATCATGACCCTTGAAACAACAAAAACAGCAGAAGACTAACAGTTCTGGTCTAAGGAGTGACACAAAAACAGGAGCAAAGTGATGTCCAAGATTCATTATATAAATTACTCTGTCTGTTTTCAATGGGGCCGATTGCCAAACTGGCCCGTATTTCAGCCACCTAGGTTGTCGGCCTGGAGCCTCTCTTGTGAACACATACACGGGCGTGTCCAACAGGGTGGCTGCAGCAAATATCTCAACCTCGGTGGCCCAAGTACGGAATGAATTGTCGTGTACTTATAATTATAGGCATGTTTGACACGAGTCACGTGACGTGTCAAGAAGCGTGGCGACCGTTTTCTCATCCCACAAAAAGAAAAGAAAAGAGAAAACAAATCTAAACTTTTAAAAGTGATTTAACTTCGTAGATTTGCCGTTCTATGTAGCCTATACTTTTGTTTTTTAGTGGCGACCGTTTTCTCATCCCACAAAAAAAAAAAAAAAGAGAAAATAAAAAAACAAAAGTATAGGCTACATAGAACGGCAAATCTACGAAGTTAAATCACTTTTAAAAGTTTAGATTTGACACTGTAACCTTGACCCAGTTCAAGATCATCTTGAATAACATCTCTGTACAAAAATGAAAATAATTATACATATAACGAAAGAGGTCTGTGTGTGTGTGTGTGTGTGTGTGTGTGTGTGTGTGTGCGCGTGTGTGTTTGCGTGCGTGCGTGAGTGAGTGAGTGTGCACGCGTGCGTGCGTGCGTGCATAATGTGTGTGTGTGTGTGTGTGTTTGAGAGATGGGGGGAGGAGAGAAAGTGTGGGGGGCGAGAGAGAGAGAGAGAGAGAGAGAGAGAGAGAGAGAGAGAGAGAGAGAGAGAGATCCAGAGTCACGTTTTCTACTGAGTTGACACACACTATAACAATAAAGTTAAAAATAAATACTGACATAGCTCTACATTGGTTAGAAAAGAGGGGGACCAGTTCGAGAGGGGGCCTATTTTGGATGCGAGGGGGGACCAAAATCGCCCAGGGGGACCAGTCGAAAACGAGGCTGGATGTCTAAGGGGGGACCATTATAGAGCAGTTTTTTGCCACGAATTGGTCCCCCGGGGGACTGCTTCAGAGGGGGGACCGGACCGGATCCTACACCGGGTAGTCACAGGTCAGCGCCAGGCCCACGCGCACGCAGTCAATCTGACCTACTCACGGGGCTTGCCCCTCTTTGTCTGAATCGTTCTCTCGGAACACCCGTCGACACTTTGCAGCGATTTCTCGCCTATCACGCGTGTGAAGTACTGCCACGACTAACGCCGAAGCAATACTAACTGACGACATGGTGAAACCCAATGTTGACAGTGTGTGTGTGTTGACACTTCTAATGTTAAAACACACACACACACACACACACACACACACACACACACACACACACACACACACACACACACGAAAAAAGAAAACGGTAAAACATACTTAGATTTCTTTGACTTATCGCAAAATGTGCTGTGGGAAATATGACTGGTTTCGTTTAGAGGGTAGTCCAATTATTCTGAAAAGGTTTGAAAAAGTGAAGTACCTATGAATGTATGTACCCATGCGAGGCAGATCAAGTCGCTCCTCCTTCAGAAATCCACTTAGCCATCGCGGATACTATATATGGTGCTTTAGCCCTGGCTTTTTGACTTTGATGGGTGAAAAAGTACTGGAATTATTCAGATTTTGTCTCGACCAAAAAGAATAAATGTATTCTCAGATCACATTTTGTGCTGTATTTCTCTTGCTGGGTCGTGTGTGGTTGTTCAACACCTGGCTACTTCAGTGACGTACTCTTTTCATCGGCTATCGATCATTTGCAAAACTAGGATGAGTGTGGACTGACAAACATTTCCATTAGCACCACTTTCAGCCATCACACACACACACACACACACACACACACACACACACACACACACACACACAAGGAGCGAGAGAGAGAGAGAGACGCACGGAAACACACACACACACACACACACACACACACACACACACGGAGCGAGAGAGAGACGCACGCAAACGCACACACACACACACACACACACACACACACACACGGAGCGAGAGAGAGACGCACGCAAACGCGCACAAACACACACACACACAAACACACACACACGGAGCGAGAGAGAGACGCACGCACACACACACACACACACACACACACACACACACACACACACACGGAGCGAGAGAGAGACGCACGCAAAACGCACGCGCGCGCGCACACACACACACACACACACACACACACACACGGAGCGAAAGAGAGACGCACGCAAACGCAGAAACACAAACACACACACACACACACACACACACACACACACACACACACACACACACACACACACACACACTGGCACACACACACGGAGCGAGAGAGAGATACGCACGCAAACGCAGAGAAACACACACACACACACACACACACACACACACACACACACACACAGAGAGAAACGCACGCACGCATACGCAGAAAGAGAGAGAGCTCACACAGACGCACGCCCTCGCGCGCGCGTGCGTACAGAGACAGAGAAACCCTGACACACACGCACACAGAGAGAGTGCAAACGGTTCGGGGAAATTTGTTGCCGTTATCGCCTTCCACCGGGTGGGATAAACTTCATAAAGTCGCAAATCTATCACTTCGCTGACTCGGAGAGCGGACTCGTGTTGTAGTGCCCGCACTGGGGACCGGTTTCCGGTCTAGAATCGATGCGGTTGGCAGGGTTACGATTGAATGTTATAAAAACTTTCGGCTAAGCGGCAGACGCTCAACTGCATGAGCGTGATGTATTCATCAACATGATTTTTTTACCCAAGCGTGCTTCTAAGTGAGTCAACAATATGGCTGACCTGGGAGGAACACCACTGGAGCTGGCAAAAAGAGTTGTGGCAGCAAAAAAAAAAAAAAAAAAAAAATGGCTGTCCGTTGTCAGTCGTCTGTCTCTGTGTGTCTTGCGCGGCGTTGAGCCATAACTAACTAACTAACTAACTAACTTTCTTTTTTTAATCCTGTTTATGTCATTTTCTTACAAGACTGGAGAATATACTTATATAACATCATAACACAAGCGGTAAAAGTAAGGTAAACATGACGGTAAAGTAATTCCAAAATAAACAAAAGTAAACAAAACTAGCAATAGCTAACCACCACCACCACCCCCCCCCCCCCCCCCCAAAAAAAAGAAAAAAGAAAAAAAAAGAAACGGAGCCACAAACAGGATAACTAACTAACTAACTAACTCTGTGTGTGTGTGTGTGTGTGTGTGTGTGTGTGTGTGTGTGTGTGTGTGTGTGTGTGTGTGTGAGAGAGAGAGAGAGAGAGAGAGAGAAACTTTACATCGGTTGTTTTTTTCTCTCAGGGACTGAAAAGCAGAAACACCAAACCGGGCAGAAGGTAGTTGGTGACGAGGCTTGTCCGAGCATAATCACTTTGATTGGCCTTTCACAAAGGTCAAGGTCACATGATCATGAAAGCAAAACTGAGAAACCCAAACTTGGCACATTCGTAGTTTCTATAAATAGATTTTGTGCAAAATGTGCATGATGATGTTTGGATGAGGTCAGAGGTCAAGGTCACAGGGGTTGGTCAAATGTCTTTGACATTGTTGTGTTGTCCTATACCCTTTACACAGCGATGGTAATTTTTTAGTCAGTGACTTCTCTTGCTTGTTCTCTTAGGAGGGAAGGGGGTGGGCTGTCCTATTGGTTTGGGTCGGGAGGAGAGGGGGCGGGTGGGAGAGGGGTGGGAGGGGGAGGGGGGGGACAAGATGGTAATAAAACCCAGCGCAATGCAATGTAATGATGCAAGCATACATTTTTAACGTCACCGAACCCGAACAGCGGCACATTTAATACCTCTGTGACATCCTTCGAGTACAGTATTACCACAGGCCGTTAAGCAAATAAAGGACGGCACAGGTCAACGTTTTGGCTTTCGCCTTCTTCAGGACATAAACAAATGGGACATAACTTCAACAAACAAACAAAAGGTAACTCTGCGGACGTACTGACATACACGGCGCGGGAAAAAAAAAACGGTGGGCGAGAAAAGGACCAGAAAAAAATAGTAAAAATATCACAACACCCATCCTTTGGTGACAAAAGACCATGGACTGTGTGTGAAAAAAAAAATGTGGGGCAGAAAAGAACAAAAAAGAATAGTGAAAATTAGCAATCACAACACCCATCCTTTGGTGACACAAGACCATGGACTGTGTGTGAAAAAAGTTCAGAGGGTTATGTTACGGCTTTTCGTTCAAACCACCCGGGGCCTGGCATCCCAGGCACTGAATAATGTGTGACTCCATATCGCGTCTGTCTGTGGCGTCGCCGTGCATAAGCCACAGGCCAGTTACTGTCATATTTAAGATGGAGTGGCCTGCAGAATTGAAATGCACGGCAACGGGTTTTATTCGATTGTGTCTGGTGTCGGCGATATGTTCAGCAAAGCGTGTTGCCAGGCTACGTCCAGTTTCCCCAACATACAGTTTGTGACATGCGGTCCAGATGATGGCGTATATGAGGTTTATACTGTCGCATGTGAAGTGGCGTTTGATGGTCATTTTTCCTCTGGGGCCCTTGACAGAAGTCACTAACAGGCCGTTAGCTTTTACTGCCTCTCTCGTCTAGTAGCAGTTGAGCACCGCCACATGTTGTGTGGCCGTTCCCGTGTGACTGTTCGCGCTGATTGCGAATTGGTCCATGAGTCAAACACCGCTCCCGGCAGAAAAAACAGTCTGTGTGGGAGTCAGTGACTGTGATTCCAACATTTTGTTCGCTCACTCGTTTTACTTCCACAAAAACGCTTGTAAGCTTTAGAGTTTTGAGATTTTGGTGTTGTTGTTGTTGTTGTTACACTTGAAGGTGTGCGATCGATTTCTCTGAAAGGGTGACTGTTCTTGTGTTATTTGAAGCACAATTTGAAGGACGTTTGCTTCGTAAATGAAACAGATAAATTAGCGTTCCAGCGACTTTTATGGCTTTGGCGACTTGGTACAATACAGGCAGCCGGAAAAAAAATAATGTTTAAAGCAATTTTGACTGCTGAGTGCAATTTAACAATTATTTAACAATTAGTTTGCCTTGCGACCTCAGCTAGTTTGACAGCCGGAGAATTTTTCATGAAACTTTCATTGTTGAGTGTATTTACAGTTATGTTTCTGTTTCAGGTTAGTCCTTGATAAAAGGGAAGCCGGGGTGGCCGAATGATAGAGCGTTGAACTTCTAATGCTCGGGTCGTGAGTTCGTATCCCGGCCGGGGCCAAATATTTTTGCTGGCTTTTTCATCGTTGCCCCGTCTTTGATATCACCCGTATGTGGTGGAAAAGGACGTTAAACCCCCAAACACCCACCCACCCTCCTTGATGGCCGGGGTGGCCGAATGATAGAGCTTTGGACTTCTAATGCTCGGGTCGTGAGTTCGTATCCCGGCCGTGGCCAAATATTTGTGCTGGCTTTTTCATGGTTGCCCTGTCTTTGATATCACCCGTATGTGGTGGAAAAGGACGTTAAACCCCCAAACACCCACCCACCCTCCTTGATAAAAGTGGCGTTCGGGTTTGCTGGCGCGCGGGCCACGACATAGCGATCTGCCATTGTGCACGTGCTATGCATTTGTATCGGACATCTGTTGCCCAGTGTTATCGGGTTCATGTATTTGATTAAATGATTTAAACAAGCAGTTTGAACACTCCTACAGCAGCAGTGAAAAAGACCCGGATCACGCTGAGCGGAGGGCAAGACTACGTGTATACACAATGCTGTGTTTACGTGAATCCTGCCCAGCCGGTGATTAGGGCCTCTGTAGCTTTCTATTTCAGTCATTCCCATTTGATGTTGGCATTCGGGAAACTCTTTACGTGGAGCTTTTGAGTCTTCGTGCTAAACTACCGTTATCTGCGAAACTGTGAATGTTTGGTGCGTGTGTTAGAAGAGAATAGAATGTTGCATACTTTGATGAAGTGGTGATTGAAAGGAGCGGACTTTTGAGCGCCTTTTTTATTTTAGAAGTTTCTGATAGTCTTCTGTGGCGTCCAAGCTCCGCATGCAGAAGTCGAGGTTAAGGAATTTAGCCCTGGATTAGAGTCTAACCTCGAACTAAAGTAGCTCTATGGTTAAATTTTCTGGGTTTTTTTTTTTTTTTTTTTTACATAAATCAGGAAGCGGATCCATTCCAGCAAGATGCCTAAGCCGTTATAGAAGGATTTTTGTCTTTCTTTCTTCGCTTCCTTTTTTTTTCCTTTTGTCTTAGTCTGGGTTAAACCGTGGCCGTGGGTAAAATTAACCTCGACTTTTACATTCGGGCCCAGATGTGTGCCTTTCAATTCTGTGATTGCAGAGTCCCGCAGGCCTGCTTGGCTTCAAAACAATAATTATCTATAAACTGAAACAGTATCAACAATCACAGCTCGCCTGTCTCTTCATAACAACATGGGGAGACGCAAAATCACTGGTCTACCGTCTTGCAAGAGCAAGTTACCAGGCGGCGAATTCTCGGGACTGGATTTAGTCCTTAGTCCGCTGTTGGTGTGTCTGGAGTTAACCGGGTTCCCGGTACCGCCACCATGCAGTCACAATCCTGGACACAGCAAACGTCCGGCAAAGCGGAGAGAATTACCGGGAAAGGCGAGGAATGAAACGAGGGTTAACAAGAGCGTTGATATTCCTGCAGAAAATGACGTTGGAATCAAAGAAAACTGTACACAAGAAATATTCCACACAATATTAGACGGAGAAACGGGACAAGACTTGAAGGTTATTGAAGAAGGAGCATTGCAAGAAAATTCATCAGCAGTTTTTCTAGACAAAGTCTCGACCGTCACAGGTCTGAAACACCCATGGCGTCGCTCGCGCGTTGGGGGACACGTTCAGAACCGTATATTCAAAGCGACTGAAAATAGCAAATCCGCTCGCTATCGGGGTGATAGAAAGCATGGATGCAGTTCTGAAGACACGCACAAGAAAGTAGTTTGCAACAAACTTACCAAAAGTCAAGACTTTTGCAGGCGCTGTCGCGCAAAGGTTATCGTCTCCAAAATCATCTTCGTCCTGACGGTCATTCTGCTGAGTTTCAACGCTGCTCGCTACACCACGATCTTCCTGGACGTGTCAGCACTTACTGGGGACGTGGCAGCGTCCATTGTTCTGATGCTGTTCTGGTTGAGCTCGCTGTTCATTTACACCGCGTCCTACTACTCGCTTTACCGTAGCCTTCCCACAGTGATGAGCTTGGGTCGAAGTTACGAGCTGGAATTTGGCCTGTCTTTCGAAGCCATCCCCTTGTACAAGAAAAACCGGCTGTGGGCTGCAGTGGTATTCCTCTCGCAGTTTGTACTGGCGGTCGCACTGGCTCTCGGACTTCCCACTTTCATGCCTTCAATGAGACGCCATCTGGCACCCTTTACTGACCTGGAAGGGACTTATCTCTACGTGGCATCCTGCGCTTTTGCCCTCGTTATTTGCTGCATTATCGCCATGTTCATGGCTTTGGCCAACTGTCTCAAAATATCCGCGTACATCCTCACAAAAGAGTTCGAATTCGTATCGCGAAAGTTTGAGGATCTCCTGGAATCTTGCGAAGAATCTATCGTTAACGGTGTGTTGGTGAATGGGGGAGACCAAGACTGTAGGAAAGCTCCAAATCACACCCGCAAGGTTTCAGATGCGGATGACACAAAATTTGGTGTGGTACCTGCGGTATCAGAAACCTCTCGTAATCAGGACGACACTGAAAAGGACTCTTCAGGCAAGAGCACAAGTGATCTCAGACCTAGACACTATGACGCTGGTAGACTCAGTACCTCTGAGCGGAACGTCCTGAGCCATAAGGTACGCCAAGCCTCTGACTTTGAACAGAACGTAATGAGTCATGGCGTACGCCAATCCTCTGACTTTGAACAGAGCGTACTGGGCCATGACGTACGCCAAGCCTCTGACTTTGAACAGAACGTTCTCAACAATGACGTACGCCCAGCCTATGACTCTGAACAGAACGTCCTCAACAATGGCGTACGCCCAGCCGATGACTCTCAACAGAACGCGCTGAATCATAAAATGCGCCGAGACCCTGACTTTGAACAGAACGTCCCACGCCACATCGTACGCCCGAAACAAAAAGCGGAACAGCAAGAACAGCTCCTTCAGCCTGACCAGCAAAACCACAAGCAGATGGAAGAGGATTTCGACCGTCTCCGGCTGCAGCACGAGTGTCTCTGTGCCATGCTACGACACACTCAGGCCTGCTTGCAACACTTGGTGTCCTATTCCTTCGTGTTCGGTATGCCGACCTTCTTCGTCGTAATCTTCGGCCTTGACAGTCGTACACTGGCTGCGGATGAGGCAGCCATCATGTGGTGGGTCGTGGTGGAGACACTGGTACATTTGTTTCACACCACTTTCATCGGCATCTACGTTAACAAGCATGTGAGTATCTTTAATTTGTTTGTTGAGTATTACTATTTAAACTATTTATTGTCCCATTGTTGGGAAAATCGGTTGAACTTAGAGTAGAAATTCGGTTGAACTTAGGCTCTCCGACAGTCACCCTCCCTTAAAACTTTCAAGAAAACTCTTTAAAGATCTAAGTTCCCAACAAAAAGCTTTCCGAAGTGTGAAAAAATTTTACAGAGTCGACCGTGCAAGCACAGTCAGCTCTGTCACACATGCAGAGTTCACACAGTGTCCAGAAATCGCGACAAACCCGTTAAAACTGCCCCCACTTCCTGTCGGGGTCCGTTCACGCTACTGCGTACATCCCCGTGCAACCAGGCTCATTATGTGACTACGCGGTACGTCAGTTTAGACGACTTAGCGATGTCGGACATGGCGCAAGCTATGCTACTACCGGTAAGGACACGTGATTGAAAGCAGTTTTGTTTCTTGCGTGAACATTTCAGCACGCAAACGAGCGACACTGACCAAATTCAAAAGTGACACGACTTTTATGGGGATCACTCCTGACAGTACTGACTCGGTCACGGCTTCTGTGATGACCACTGCACGGACGGATGACCACTGCACAAAGATGTGCACAGTAGCGTGGACGGACCCCGACAGGAAGTGGGGACAGCTTTTCGGCACGGTTTTGTCGCTGTATCTGGACACTGTGTGAACTCTGCAACTGTGACAGAGTTGACTGTGCTTGCACGGTCGACTCTGTAACATTTTTTCACACTTCGGAAAGCTTTTTGTTGGGAGCTTAGATCTTTAAGCCTATCTGTTTTCATCCCATGCTTGAACTCCATTGAACTGTTTGCCTCATGTTCTCAGCATGCACGTGTCGTTGCGCCTTGACCCTGACCTTACGGCATAATTATTTTTGTATATATTATTTTTTCCTCTTCACTTGTTATTTTATCTTTGAGCGCTTAGAACTAATATTTATTAATAGGTTACAGCGCTTTATAAGTATTATTATCATTATTGTTATTATTATTATTTAGTAATATCGTATGTCACACGTATTTGTGCTTTAGTATCATGCTTGCGATCGCTTGAAGGGCTTTGTATTCACACAGTTCAGGGGAGCCGGGGTGGTCGAATGGTAGAGCGTTGGACTGCTAATGCTTTGGTCGTGAGTTCGTATCCCGGCTGGGGCCAAATATTTGTGCTGGCTTTTTGCACCTTATAGTCATTTTATGCTGTCTATGGGCTTGGTGCATGTTTGGTTCCAGCAGTATGTCTCACAATGACAGTCCAGCATGACGAAACAGTTATCGTATCAATTCTGAAGTATTGCCTCGTGTCTATAGGCATGTTTTGTTGTGTTTTCTTTATGTGTTCAAGTCATGCTTTTTATGTCATGTCTTGCGGGCGTATGCAAGTTTCCCCTTTCGGGATGAGTACGTATTTCTAAAACACATTTCGTACCGCGCATGAGTAGCCCACGTTTTTGCTTTTTCGGTTGCTGTCCTGTATGCGAGAATCAGTCAAGATTAACGGTTCGTTGATGGCTCATACTGCGACAGAACACCAGTTTATGCAAAATGCAATCTTCCCACCAAGCCAAATCTAAATCCACGCAGACATAAATCTTTTTTTTTTTTTTAATGAGTCCACTGGTGCAGAACCCCAAACTTAAGCCTGCTCTTAACTGGGCACAGCGCGCGAAACACACATGTGCGCATCACGGTCGTTGCGCTCGGTGTGTCTTCAAACTACAAAACTGGACACAGCTGTGCTCGGTGACAAACCGATTGAAGATGCACTGTCCGCCATGTTTGCGCGCCGAGTGACGTAGTACAGCCAATCAGAATGTGTTAGTGTGGAAACCACATTCACAGTTGTGGCTAATTGAAATCCAGGTTGCTGTGATGACGCCACTGCGGCGGAAACCCCCAAAATCACAACTGTGTCACACAACTGTGGACAGCACTGTGGCGCTCCGCAGTGCCCAGTTAAGAGCCGGCTTTACTCGGTAGGAATTGAGTTAAGTTTAATTCAGTTCCAAACAACGTTGGGATAGGTGATCTACCGGTTTGTTTCACTGCGTGGTTTCTATAGCGCTCTCCCCCCATTCCATATGCATGGCTCGATTTGTGTTGAATTCTTCTTCATTTTGAAGGTATTCCTATTGTATTTAGTCGTATAAATCAATCAAAACTAAAAACCGTTCATTTAGGTACGTCCTCGCTTTTCGCCTTGCCACACGTGTGTGTGTGTGTGTGTGTGTGTGTGTGTGTGTGTGTGTGTGTGTGTGTGTGTGTGTGTGTGTGTGTGTGTGTGTGTGTGTGTGTGTAATTCTGCTACCCCAAAGTAAGACACACAATTTTTCTACTACTTCTTTGCTGGCCGGTTGAATTTGTTGTGTCCAAAACTAGATTAATTGGGATTTAGGTATCTACAGGCTGTTGACCCTAAGTGTGATTTGCTTTCGCTGTGCTAAGTGTGATTTGCTTTCACTCCACCGTTTAATCACCCCCCATTGACAAAAGCCAGTCAATAATTCCCGCCAGATGGTGGGGTATTCAGTTTGGGATGGACGGACGTCACAGTTATCTGTGTGCATCTGGACATTGCCGCACTGCCGTCATCCTGCCGTAATGGAAGCCGCGTTCCGGTGTAATGGGCTGATGGTTGTCGCGGCAGATTCTGGTGATGTTTGTCATTAGTGTAATTGTCGTTACCTGCGCTGTGTAAATGCTTTTAGCGAGGGGGGAAGACACAGGGCGCCAGTGTCGCTCAGGTCGTTTTATGTCAGTCTTGCAGATATTCTTTAATGTCCTGGGTATTTGTTGTTGTGGTGGTGGTGGTGGTGGTGGTGGTGGTGTTTGTTTTTGCTGCTGTCTAGTTTGGATTGTGTGTTTTTGTAGCTGTTGTTGTTGTTGTAGTTTACTGCTTTCTTGTTGTTGGTTTGTTTGGGGTTTGTTTGGGTTTTTTTTTTGTTTTTTTTGTTGTTGTTGTTGTTTTTTTTGGGGGGGTGCTTCTTTAGTTTTGTTTTGCTTTTTGGGTTTTTTTTTGTTTTGTTTATTGTTGCTTTGTTTTGTTTTGTTTGGGGGGGGGGGGCGCACGCGCGCGCACACACGCACACACACACACACACACACACACACACACACATGCGCGCGCGCATAAGTACATACATACAGACAGAGAGAGGGGTGGGGACTTTTTCGTCATTACTTTGGGGTGTTTATTTGTACGTTTCCTAACAACTTTTCTTGCGAAGCACCTAACTGGACACCGTCGACAGAGATAGAACTAAGTCTTTGTTACAGCGCAGTCAGTGGCCCAGAGGATTTCCGCAGAAATGAAAAAGCGATAAGGGAGAGTGAAACCAGTTCCAGAGAGAGAGAGAGAGAGAGAGAGCTCCGTTGCAGGCTTGTTTTTTCACTTCCACTCTCAGTCAAAACTACAGCAGTGTCAAGTTTCTTATCTCTGCCATCAACACCAGCCATGTCCAAATACCGCGGGAGTGCTGATCATAGGTCCACAAAGCGGATTCATACTCACGTAGGAGCGATGGGATACATGATTTATTTCCTATTCACCAGTCGTTAATTCACTCGGGGGTGATTGTCTGTGTGGGGCGGCTTCTCCTGCATAGTGGTGCAAGCAAACATTTCCATTTTCATCCACAAATTACTCTGATCTTGTGATTCTTCACGTCGGTTGATTCAATCTAGGGCGTGCCTATAGTTCGCTTTTGTGAGAGAACTCCTCAGTTGTTAGAGCGTGAGAAAGTGCACGTGGGTCAGTATGAAAAAGCGACCGGATATGGAGATCCGAGTGAAATCCACGGAAGGTGAAATGAGCCAGCTGGTTGACCTGGTGCTGAAGCCCATCATCTTCTTCTTGAGGTTCAACGGATTTTCTGTGCCGCCTGCTTGTGCTCGACTCCGACCGCAAAGACCATGGTCTGGTGTCGACGGCAATTGTAATTCAGAACTGAACTGGATGTCACAAAGGGGAGAAACACACCCAAGCCAGGGCACTGAACGCTCAAGAGATGAGACCTGCTCGACAGAAACTGTGAACCTTTGTCCCAAGTGCAAAGCTGTGTGCATGGTGACGAAAATCCACAGCGTCTTCATCGCGATCCTTTTCTTTGTAAACGCCGTGCGCTACACTTCCGTCTTCTACCCGATGTCCACTCTGAACGGCCAGTTCGTATCAGCCTTGGTATTCCAGATCTTTTTCGTCCTCGTGGCTTTCATGTACGTACTGTCAACCCGTAGCGTCTCCAAGCGTATGCCGGTCATCATACGCCAGCTTCAGGCGTACGAAGAGAAATACGGAACGGCCGTCGACTGCGGGAAGTTCTTCAGAAAAACCGCGTGGAGGTGCAACTTTTACTTCTGGCTGCAGGCGCTCTTCTCCATTGGGTTTGTTGTCGCGGAGCAGACCGTGTTCCCTTCCTTACAAGCCCACCTCGCTCCCTTCAGCACTGTGGAAGGGGTGGGGTACTACCTGGTTCTGACAGCTTTTGCGATAGTGCTCTACTTTGCTGGGTCAGTGATGTTCTCTCTGGTGGGTTTCTTGGCTATTATGACCATCATCCTGCACAAGGAATTTAGCTGTGTTGCCAAAGAACTACTGCTAGTGCTGCCCAGAAGCGACCATCGTCTAAAAACACGTACGAAATCCTTCTACGAAGTGACCGGACATCTGAGGAAGAGAAAGGGAAAAAATCGTTTTAGGTGTCCAACAAAATGCTGCAGCTCCGTATCCTGCCTCAAATCCACGACAAGCTTTGGAGACTCACCAGTAGTTCCGCACGGACCTAACTTTGAGGCCCCTTTTCCGAACGAGGCAGCGGAGGTCACCTACGTTACTGCGTTGGATTCCAATACGGACACAAGAAAGGTCTTTGACATATCCGGTGGACTCAAAACGCTTTCCTTAGAGTCTGTTCACAGTGAAAGCGAAATACAAGAGGGTCACCACAAAGTACCAAACGCCATCCTGCGCGAGCAGTCCACTGACGTTGATGACACCGAGACGGCGTGCACGACACTTTCACCGTGTCGTCCACAAGACGCCCACGAGAGTCGCGAGATGGAGTTTGATGTTGTCCACAGCAAGCACCAAACGCTTTGTGAGCTCGTCGACTCAACAAACAAGTGTGTGAAGCATCTCATCTGCATGAGCTTCGTGTGCGGCATCTTCCTCAGTTGCCTGATCATATACGGACTCGGTAGTGGGGCTCTGGACCTCGCTAACATTCTCTACCAGGTGTGGAATATCGTTTTCTCTGTCTTCTTCGTCACTCTCACCACAGCGCTAGGTATTGCCCTTAACGACGCGGTAAGTGCACGTTATGTGGTTTCGTACTATGTTTAGACGTGTCCGGAACTGGTACATCGTCTAGCGTGACTGCCCCACACGGAAACGACAGTCTCTGTTGAAGTTCGTGTACTTGAAGTCGCTCGTGGCAGGAGTGTGTCCCTGTTCTTCCTTCCCGCGTGTGCGCGTGCTTTCAGCAAACCCCTGTAGGCGATCTTCGGGTACATCTAGGCCTGTGTGTACCACATGTCTCCGTCTGCTTCAACCTAAGGGCTCACATCCATAGCGTTTCGAGGATCTTAATCTCTTTGTGGTGTCTGGGTTTGCTGTGCTTTTGCTGTGATTTGTTTTACGCTTTGCTTTGCTTTGCTCCTAGTTTTTTTTTTTTTTTTTTTTGCTTTGTTTTTGCTTGCTTTTTGTTTTGTTTTTGCTTTTGCTTTGCTTTTGCTTTCCTTTTTTCTTTCCTTTTTGCTTTGCTGTTCTTTTGCTTTGCTCTGACTTTTGCTTTGCTTTGACTTTTGCTTTGCTTTGACTTTTGCTTTGCTTTGTTTTGGTTTGCTTATTTTTGTTTTTCTTTGCTTTTTGCTTTGTTCTGCTCTGTTTTGCTTTGTTTTTGCTTTTGCTTTTTACTTTGCTTTTTTTTTTTTTTTTTTTTTTGCCTTTTTTTGCATAGTTTTTCTTTGCTTGGCGTTGCTTTTCCTCTGCTTTGCCTTTTGCTTTGCTTTGTTCTTCTCTTGCTTTTGCTTTTGCGGTGCGGTGCGGTGCGGTGCGGTGTGATGCTTGTTTTGCTTCACAAAGACGTTTTAGATTGCTCTGTTTTGCTTTTGTTACTTTCGATTTCGGTGTTATCTGGTTTCGGGATGATATCAGCAAACAAATCGTCCATTGTTGGCCAGTCAACCATACCCATACGCGATAATTAATAGAAGTAGCAAAAGGATAATTATAGAGTATAGAGAGAAAGAAATTCCTCGAAGTGTGAACTGAACTATAATGATAAACTGTTGCTGGTGTATAAACTTCTTTTGAATGCTTCTCACGAACGTCTGTTGTGCTACTGTGCAGGCGCACGCTCCTCAGGATGTGATTTACGCTGCTGACTGGTCGCAGTTGTCTGACAGGCTTTTGTACAAGGTACGTATTTGACCGTCATTAGGTAAATTCGATCGCCATAGGGTAAATTCAGTCGCCGTTGGGTAAAATTAATGCGACCATCATTGCGTATCGGCGCTGTTTGCAAGTAGATGTGTCCAAAACGTTCGTAATATACCATTATTATTTATTATTATTATTATTATTATTATTATTATTATTATTATTCTCTTCTTTCGTTTTATTTTGGGTTTTTTTTGTTGTTTGTTGTTGTTGTTTTTTTGTGTGTTTTTTTTTTTTTTTTTTTTGGGGGGGGGGGGGGTTTGGTGGGTTTTGTTGTTGTTGTCGTCGTTGTTGTTGCTGTTGTTGTTGTTGTTGCATTTGTTTGTTTGTTCGTTCGTTCGTTTGGTGTCAGTCACCTTTTCCGCCACCCAAATGCGACATTTGGCGATGATGCATGCGAAAATACAAAACTTTCTGTCCCGAAGAATATTTTGTCTGTATATTTCCGACTATTTTGCCACGTGACTTGGTTGGATGGGTGGGGTGGGGGCCGGCGAGAGATGGATACTTGAGATAGCTCAGAATACTTTGGATTTGAACCCCAAAACGGTCAAAGTGTGTAAATATCTGTGTACAGTACCCATGTCTCAGAACTCGTCCTAGAAACGGCTGAATCGCACGCTTCTTTGTAGGGTCTGTTCCTTCACATAGTTATGCAATGAGTTGTTGTTCTGGGATGTTCCCCCTGACAGCATCTTTAGCTTCTTGAAAGAGTCAAATCTGCTCTACAAAATGTAGACACCTCAGGTAATACGGACTATCCTCGACCTCTATATGTTCGATGTACAAAGAAGTGAAACGTGTTCATTATTATTCAAACCGGATGCATTTTAAAGTATATTTACACCTTGTTTTATTGTATTCCTTTTCATTTTAGTCTGGCGAAGAAGGACCTTGATCAGCCGCGAAATAGTCTTTGTTGCTTGCGCGGCGTTAAGCCCTAAATAACTAACTAAGTCAGCATCGGTTACTAGTTTGATCTGTGTTGAAAAATAAATGGGTTTGCTGTAACGTACGTGGGTTTCAGGCGCAGCTGTTTGCCAGCAGACTGGGTCACACCAAGATCGGCTATGACGTGTACGGCCTCTTTGTCATCGACAAGTCAACAGTGCTTATGGTAAAATGATAATGATAAGGGTGACAGTCATGGCAAGAACGATGTCGGCAGTATGTTCTTTCTTGTTGTTGTTGTTGTCAGTTATGAAGAATATGAAATACTTGTGTGTGTATGTGTGTGCGTGTGTGTGTGCGTGTGTGTGTGTGTGTGTGTGTGTGTGTGTGTGTGTGTGTGTGTGTGTGTGTGTGTGTGTGTGTGTGTGTGTAAACAGCTGCATAAACTGCAAGGTAAAAATGAGAAAGAATATGAAATAGGTCCGTGCGTGCGTGCGTGTGTGTGTGTGTGTGTGTACGCGAAGAGAACCCCCGACGATCGGCCCGCGTATACGTGTTTACATACCCGTTCTGTTTTTCCTGTTTGAATGGTGTTTTTGGCGACGAGCCAAAACGAAACATTCTAAAATTAGGTAATCAGCTCTACTATATTCTTTATTCATATCACCCCGTCTGCTTTCAGGTTCTGGGCACGCTACTCACTTACACCATCGTTGTCATTCAGTTCCAACAAGGGCCAGCAAACACCTCGAGTTCTGCGGCAGACAACTCTACAGTCGCAGGATAATCTCCCCTGCTGCCATTCCACCGCTTCCTATAACAGATCCAAACCCATTTAAAACATTCATGACAAAACTGAAATTTAAAAATTAAATAAATAACAAATGATAAAATAAAATAATAAAATTTTAAAAAATAATAAAATATAATAAAATAAAATTTAAAAAAATCATTTAAAAAAATAAAATAAAATAAATAGCACCGTTCTCTGGTTGGACAAACAGTATGGCGTTTGTGTCTGACTCTGCTGTACTCCATGTACATGTATTTGCTTCCTTTCAAGTAAGTTCACTTTTCATTGCTATTTGTTTTCTAATACTGAGTCGCCTGAATAAAATCTCCCTTTTTTCAGACATGCTACATGTACTATCACAAATCATTATGATACTTTTTCTGCCTATTCGCTCTACATAAATCATTATTATCATTTTAAAATCTTTTGATCAGCAGAAGCTGACTATCCTGGGCTCTAACAATATCTTAGAAGTAATTTCTTTGACATTGCATGTTCTCACAATGCGAATACAAGTGCTAATTTAAGTCAGTAGGGCAGATCTAAGGCAGTGGATACGGAAATGGTACCTGCATGTAGAACAGTGGTACATATGTATCCATATACAATAAGCCTATTACAATAATAAATGGTTTTGAGACTCATTTCACCATAAACAGTTTACCAAACATAGAAGATTGTAGAGTACTTAATGACACTGGAACACGGAAATGAAGTTTCAAAGAGTATGCACTGCCGTGTTCAGTTCTATGTAGGTGGTGGACACTTATTACACAGATTTCATCCTCTGCTGCTATACACGTGAAACGTGTATTCCATGTGACATTTCTGTTGTTTGCATTTGTCAAAAGTTAGAATTTCAGCAGTTACTGACAACATGCACCACAGTCACCTATTGACTGTTTTGTTTGCATTTCCGTCGGTGAACCCTCTCCAGGTCTCTCCCATCAAATGACCTTCTATAATGCTGTGGACGAAATGGGCCCCTCCAACGCCAACATCCCCTTCCCTCCTCTCACACACCCTTCTGCCCACTACACACAGGGATGTTTTATGTGGAAAATCACTTTCGCATTAATGTGGTTGATAACAAACAGCTGAACAGTGTATCCAATATCCGTAGTGTTAGCTCTGCATTTGTTTTGCCCTGCTCAAGTAATGAAATTAAATAATATGTCTGTGTCAAACATGAAAGCACTCACTGCCATCCACTTTCCTTCAATTCAGTGAATTTTTTTCTGATTTTTTTTTCTTTACTGAAGGTTTTGTATAACAATTTTACTATACTCATTTGAAAAGTCAGTTAGGTCCTGAAGCATTCAATTTATGGAACTTATGATTACATGTAAATCAGTTCTTTCAAGTATTTAAAGGCGGTTATTGTGGATTAGATACACAAAGCTGAGAGAGAGAGAGAGAGAGAGAGAGACAGACAGACAGTCTATGCCCATCCCAGTGGAGGCGATTACCTGTCGGTAGCAAGGACAGTAGGCCCCGGCCAACCTAGCTTCTATGCAAATATTTCAACTGAGAAAATCACTTTTGCATTCTCAAACAGCTGACAGCTATACTAAGGGTATCAGATATCTATTAACTCTGTTTTGCCCTAAACCAACCAGTGAAATTAATAGGAATGTGTCACACACACAAGTACTTTCATCTTCTTTCCTTTTTCTATACTGCAGCCGGCTTTTTTTTTTTTTTTTTAGTTATCCAGTGACAAACTTCCAGAACTGAAGCTGCTGATTTATCACATCCCACACACACACACACACACACTGTGAGACGGAGCCCGGCTGACACAAGTGCTGCATATGCGCGAGTGAGTCACAAGGGATGAGAGTAGGGTTAGGTGTTGTTCTTCAGTTTAAAGAAATAATTTCTGCTAGTGCTCACGTCTTTTCCCACGATAAAGTGTCTTGTTTGCGCTAGAATAAACGAATAGATTTGTTGATAAACATCTTTATGTGATGAAATCACAGCCACTCCAGTGGTCATTTTGATTTCGCCCTTAGCTGCACTGGCGTTAAAAGTCTGAAAAATTATCTGTACTGGCACATGCAGGACTTTTGAAAGAAATCTGTGAAACTGTTTCCTTTGCTCACATGGCTGATTCTATTGCTATCGACCCCACGATACTGCAGATCAAAACCCTTCGGCACGCAGTCTTGTCATTCAGGCGATGTGTCAGCCGGCAAAGCCGCTTTCCAAACATTAAGCAACTAAAAGTTATGAAAAATAATAAGGATGTCAACCAGAATTGTAGTTCTGCAAATGTGCACCGCAATGTCCTTTGATCGAGGCGTAAAAGAACGAAGCGAGCTAATTTAAGACAACAACAGGTCGAGTTCTTCGCGATTCTTTCGAGTACGCGCCAAATATGTCACGTGACACTTCCAAGGGATCATCGCGTTCGTACAGCGATCGTGTTTGAATTTGTATGCGTCTCTACTGGCAGATACAAAGAAAACTTTTTGAAGTACACTTTCCTTAGCCTTACAATCAGTTTATAAATTATCTTTAAAACTGGCTGCTCGACCTTTGCACTGACTGCAGTTTAACATGTTAAAAAACTGCTGGTCCCCTCAAAAATATGGCTGTTTCGTCTGCACTCACGTAGCTGACAAAAGCAGCTACAGCAAATTTTGTCCAGCCTCCGTCGTTCTCAAAATGGTACCAAACCTTCTTTTACTTCACAATCTTTCACTCCATATGCCCCATCCTTTGTTAGTCACAAAAAGATCACTAGTTTGGCGTTTCACTATAGGGCCCAGAAAGTTTTCCGCTCTACTACTATAGCGGCTGTCGCGTGCTTGGTCATCCAGTGGCATGGCGTTTCTGCTGCAGCGAGAGAAGGGAGCTAACTGCTGTAAAGCTTGGCTACAAAAGCCTGATTTACTTCTTTTGTCTGCAGTGTTCGACATTTTGCCGGCGTGACACGGCAAACTTACTTCCACGAGGGATTTACTCCGAGTAAAAATATCGCACGAAATGTGTACTCTTACTATTTATTTTTACCCCGGGAGTAATTGTTTGTTTGCGTTACGATATTTTTACCCCGGAGTAAGATTTTTTTTTTCCTACGATAATTTTTACTCCGGATTAAGATTTTTCTACGATAGTTTCACTCCGGATTAAGATATTTGTACGATATTTTTACTCCGGAAAAAGAATTTTCTACGATATTTTCACTACGGAGTATGATTTTTTCACGATATTTTTTACTCCGGAGTAAGTTTTTTAACGATAGTTTTACTCCGGAGTAAATCCCACGGGGAGTACGTTTGTCTTAGAGCATATACGTCAATGACATCATTTTGATAGATGGAGAATTTTTGAATGTTGTGGACCTGTGAGTACTCAGTCTAACATGTAAATACATGTTAGGTTTGTGATGTTTTAGGTTTGAGTGTCACATAAAGGATTCACATACATTGTAACAGTGATAATGGAAAATGGCAGGTTCCTTTGAAAACAATCGCTCCTATATTTGTGTATGGATGTAGTGGTAAATGTTCAGTTCGCAGGAGACATCTCGGCGGTTTAACCGTGCAGCAGATACGAACGGTAAGGCAAAAGTATATCATGAAAATTTCGTTGGAAGCGCTCGCCAGTGTGTGTGTGTGTGTGTGTGTGTGTGTGTGTGTGTGTGTGTGTGTGTGTGTGTGTGTGTGCGTGTGTGTGTGCGCGTGTGTGTGAGAGAGAGAGAGGGGGGGGGGGAGAAACAGTTGTTGTGTGCGTGATGTTCCGAATGGAAACAGGTTGTGAAAGTTCAAAGCACACAAAACACGTTTTCTAATTTCGTATTTATTGTGACCCAGTGTCATTTCCACATCCCACTGATGTGTTGAACATGCTACAGCCTACAAGTTCAAGGACAGATGAGTAAAACTCGACTGACAGCAACAGAAACAGTAGTGACAGAAAAAAAAAAACCGAGAGCTTGATCTCGAAACAACCTTCAATGATGAAAACAAAATGCTACACTGTCATATACAGAAAGTCCCAATTTGGAAAATCCCCGTCGTGTAGCAGTATTTTTTAACACACATATCGTCTTTTGAAATATAGAAAAGCGCCTTGAGCGTTTCAAAGGAGGAGGACATGTGCGCCGAGGAGAAATGTACCATATCATAAAAGGTATATTTTTTTAATTCATTTTATTTTTCAAATGTCACAGTCTACAAATCAATTCATTGTCATGCTCAGTTGGAATAACTGCATAGATCGATTTAAACAGCAAAAATAAAAATAAAAATTCCTCGGGCATTTCCAAATATATCATTACCTTCAGTGCCTCAATTATCTCGGAGCTGCAAGCTACAGACAAATTAAATTCCAAATAGCTGACTTATTGCCCTATACTCTCGAGGAAAAATGTAAATGAAATTTGTCGAGCGTGTTGAAGAAAGTGAGTGTCTGCCCTCTTGGTAAAAAGACGAAAACGCCTGACTGTAGTAACTTACTGCCCGTATAATACCTTGTACTCTGAAACAAAGAAGAGGTCAACATGAGTAATAATAATAATAATAATAAAGAAGACTCATAAGGCGCCTATACATGGATATTACACAGGCTCTATGCGCCGTACATCGAAACAAAAATAAAACAGGTATCACTGACAGTACACAGATGACATAAAGCACAACAATATACACAAACATGAGTGACTGTTACACACTGAAGAACTGCAACAAAATGCATATGCCGCACAAATTAACAGCTTCCATACGCACAGACTTACAGGGAACATTTAAACAGTACCTCTCAACATGCAGGCTGACACGGTGTGGAAGGGCAGGGTAAAACATAGTAAAGCAGAGTAGGCATAATTTTACATACGCCTAAAGGCCGTTCTTAACCAGGCGAACCACCAGTCTGGCGAACTTGTTCGGCGAACTGAGTATTGTATACGAACAGGGCAAGCGCGCACACGTACGTGGTTCCAGAGGTTCGGCCGGACTAGTTCTCTTTCTTAACCGACCGTTAATGATATGCATACGTCATCGCCCGAACAAGGCGGACTCGGAAGTTGAGGCAATCGTAAACAACCAAAATGGCCGCCTTCGTAGATCGAGACGACCAGGCATTTGCGGTAGTTATCGTTTTGAGCGAACTCTTGGAAGCCGAGGAAGAGGAAAAAAAGAGGAAAAGAGCGCAAGAGAGGGAAACTTATGTGAAGTGAGTCGATAGCCGCCAATCCGTCCGCCATTTTCCTCAACTATGTACATGCGCACAACACGCAGCTCTCCCCGAGCAGCTAATCAGAGCGCAGGATCGGCAACTGAAAAGGATCGCGAGGGTTCCCACGACATGCTATGCAGTCCTCGAACCTAGTTCGGCGAACCTTTCGAGCCAGGGTTTGCGCACAAGTATTTGGTCGGTTAAGAAACAACGTGCGCGAACCTAGTTCGCCGTACTTTTCGAACCTAGTTAAGAACGGCCTTTAGGGTTCTGAGTACATAACACTACTTTTTTTTTCACATGATTCAACGCGTTGCCAATAATACAGCCAGCCTATATTATAGCGGTAGGGGCGGTCGGTGGTCTAGTGGTTAAGAGACTTGTCACCAATGCGAGAGAATTTTTCCTTCTCGTATGTGGCACCGTTCATTCGGGCCGATCGTCGGGGGTTCTCTCCGGGTACTCCGGCTTCCTCCCCCTCTGCTTTGGAAATGTTCAGCCCACCAAGTTTGAAAAATAAATGCATGTCTAAATTCCGAAATTTCAATAGCTGAGCTGACCCTTCGCACCACGTGATTGTAATACGTTTATGTCCTGTGTGTGAGAGAATGCGTGTGATTCACGTGAGCGTGCGTGTTGGGTTTAGCTCGCGGCGCTTTGAGCCAAATATTTGGGATAATTAATGCGATTATTATTATTATTATTATTATAGCTGCTTTGGACGGAAATTTCGAGGTCACTGGACAACGCCGTTAATGATAGGGGGAGCCGAGTGATAGAGCGTTGGACTTACAATGCTCGGGTCGTGAGTTCGAGTCCCGGCTTGAGCGAAAAAAAATTTGCTGGCTTTTTCGTTATTGTCCCATCTTTGGCGTCGCTCATACGTGGTGAAGAAAGACGTTAAACTCCCGAAACGCACACCCCACCCGCCCGGTAATGATAGTGAGTCGGGCGCGCGAGAACAGGGCTAAAGTCGCTGGATACTGTATTGGGCTGGACCAGCCAAAAGGTCGTCAGGTACATGGACTGACCACTGTCCCTCCCATTTCAAAGAATCGTAGCTAAACAATTATCACACTTATAACTATTCTGATTTGTTTCCTTGTTGTTGTTGTTGTTTTTGTTGTTGTTGTTTTTGCTTGTTTGTTGTTGGTTTAGTTTGGTGTGTTCGTTTTATTGTTGTTGTTTTTTGTTGTTGTTGTTTTTGGGTTTGGTGGGTTTTTTTTTCGGGGGGGGGGGGGGGCATCTAGAAGAACAGAAACTTGAATGTTTTCTCAAAATTAATGACTAAAATATGTTGACACTCTGGTCATGTTTTGGCGTGCTCCGTCGGGGGGATTTGGCCTTAACCTACGGTTTGTGCGACCTCTACAGTTCCTGAGGCAGGTTCGATTCCCCGGTGGACAGGAATTTGGTGGAATTTTTCCTTACCGAATCGAGTCAAATTTACGTGCAGACTCGTGCACTTAAAGATCCTACGGAATGGAAAACACTCACACACCATGCATGCAGGAAAAAACATGGGTGGCGCTGTACTATGCCCACACACACACACACACACACACACACACACACACACACACCCTTCTCTCCCACCCCTCCCCCCCTCCCCCAGGAGGGAGCAACCCTGAATTTTTCAGCAATGCGATAAGGGTGGGTGGGGTTTTTGGGTGTATAACGTCCTTTTTCACCACGTGTGGCTGATATCAAAGACGGGGTAACGAGAAAAAGGCCTTCACAAATGTTTGTCCCAGCCGGGATGGGAACTCACGACCCGACCATTGAGAGTCCAACGCCCTACCATACGGCTATCCCGGCTCCCAGCAGTGGGATAACAAGGGCATAAATCTATAAAAGAAAATTTAAAAGAAAAGAATCATTCACATACTGTTATCTTATGATACTGACCGTCGAAGCTGAGTCGGTCGTCGCCGTTAGTGTCCATGGCCATGTAGTAACTGGACACGCTGCCGTCAGCCTGGTCAGGCGACATCCCCAGCTGCTGGGCAATCCTCAACAGCTCGCGGCGCGTCACGAACCCGTCCCCGTCGCTGTCCTCCAGCGCGAACCACTCAGCAGCCGCCTCGGCGGTCATGTCTGGGGTGGCGATGTCCAGGATGTACTCTGGGATGAACTCGATTATCCTGTTGCCTGGCGGTACAGAAACACATTATTTTATTACACCCTTTCGTGTAGGCGACCGTCTACCATCAAGGCTGAAGTCTGTTGATTGTGGGATGGAACAATTGGACAGAAAAGAGACAAGCGGCTGATGTTTCGGCAAATGTCATGTATTTAAAAGTTATTCATAAATATATTTCTCAACAACAACAAAAATCATGCTATTTTGTCTGTTTTGATGTTGTTGTCGTCATAGGACGGGCTAAATTTTCCACGCTCATTGGCAAGTTTCTGTGGTACAAACGCACGTCAATGCGAATCATAGTCTCCTGTACAGACGATGCTGCGAGTGTAACTCTCACAATCACGTAGGAAAAGGCCGAGTTTGCACTGGGTCGAACGGAAGTTGGCCGAATTTGCAGTGGGCCGAGATGACTTGTGAAGCTTGTCATCTCGGCCCAGTGCAATCTCGGCCAACACCAAAATTCGACCCAAACTTGTCATCTGTGCCGAGTTTTACTGGGACGAGATGACATGTTTGGGTCGAATTTGAAATGGCCGATTTTGCACTGGGCCGAGATGACAAGTTTAACAGTCATCTCTGCCCATGGCAAACTCGGCTTAGCGAAATTCGACCCCCCAAACTTGTCATCTCGGCCGAGTTTGCACTGGGACGAGATGACAGGTTTGGGTCGAATTTGAGATGGCCGAGTTTGCGCTGGGCCGAGATGACAAGTTTGTCAGTTATCTCGGCCAATGGCAAACTCGACCAACTCAAATTCGACCCAAACGTGTCATCTCGGCCTAGTTTGCACTGGGACGAGATGATATGTTTGGGTCGAATAATTATTGGATGGCCGAGTTTGCTCTAGGCCGAGATGACAAGCTCGACAGTCATCTCGACCCAGCGCAAACTCGGCCAACTTAAATTCGACCCAAGCTTGTCATCTCGGCCCAGTGCAAACTCGGCCAATTTTACTTCGACCCAAACTTGTCATCTCGGCCCAGTTTGCACTGGGCCGAGATGACTGTCAAACGAGACATGATGATTCATGATGACTCATGATAAACTCACACACACACACACACACACACACACACACACACACACACACACACACACACACACACACACGAGAGGACCTGTGAAAGCATGTAATCACCCCCTGCTCGCTCCTACATTCACAAATACCGATACAGATACTCGGAAAGGGGGAAATACAGACACTGGGGTCCCATATACAAGTCGGAAGGGAGAAGCATGGGAAAGCTGGCCAGTGTTTTCCAAAGACGGTTCAATTTTTCCCTGTTTGAAGACAGAGAGCTTTGAAACAATGAAGATCCTGCCATTAGGGGAGGTTTCAGTTCCAAGATTTTTTATTTTTTTTTTTTTTGAGCAGAGAGAGATGGAATGGCGGGAAAAATGTGCAATCACATCCGGACACGTCATCCGCATTCGATCCTCATGCGCAAGAAATCACTTCCAATTTTTTTTCTCTCTCTCTCTCTCTTTCCTTATCCGGACGCCGTTTCCGTTTGCGCGTCTGGATGAAAGGAAACACTAAGTGTCATATAGAGGGTACCGACTGCGTCTGCGTTTCCGTATAGTGCGTTTGGTAATCCAGTCACAAACCTTTTCCGGGAACATTTTTAAACAAGCACTAGCAGTGAAAATACCGATTGAGGCTGGTTCCACATACGTCGATGGGAAACGGAAAGACGAAGGACACTGGCTGTTATAAAATGTGTTCGCAACTGGGCCCGTATGTAAAACTCGAGGTTAATTTAACCCACGGCTACGGGCCTAACCCAGAATAGGACAAAAGAAACCCCAAAACAAAACTAAATAAATAAAAAAAAAAGGAAGCGACGAAAGAAAGACAGAAATCCTTCTATAACGGCATAAGCACCTTGCTGGAATAGACCCGCTTCCTGACTTAAAACAGAAAACAACAGAAAATTTAACCCTAGAGCTAGTTTTCTTCGAGGTTAGACCATAACCCGGGGCTAAACTCCCTAACCCCGACTTCTACATGCGGGCCCGGGTCTACAAAAGTGGCTTCATAAAAACTTATCGTCAAAAATCGTTGGCGGCTGAGATACCAAACGCACTGTACCGTACCCGGACGAAAGGAAGCACGTTAGTTAGTTAGTTAGTTAGGGCTTACCGCCGCGCAAGCAACACAATTTCGCGGCTAAAAGAAACACGGGCCTTAATCTGACATGCGAGTCCACTCACCATTGAGGTCCCGCCGGCGGATGAAGCTGGTGACTTGGTCGTCAGTGACGGTGGGCTTGAAGTTACGCAGGTAGTTCCTCACCTCATTGAAGGTGGCCTTGCCGTCGTCATTGGGATCGATGCGTTCAGCGAAGCGGCCCTTCATCTCTGCACAGGAGAAGTAAGAATAATCATTCAGTTCAGGACTCAGCCCAGCGCAACGTCACGTGCTCTCTCAGTGGTGCGCAGCACGAAGGCCACCTGCTTTGAGTTGGATTATACGGGCTGAATTCTGAAGTGAATTGTGGATACTTTTATAGCGCTTATCCTGTGCGAGGTCTCAGCGTTTACAGAGAAGCTAAGAAACTACCGGAGGCTCGGTAGCTACACAAACAGTCGAACCATCTCGGGGTTAGTCTTTCGCCGTAAACCACTCGAACTAATCCTAATCATGTAAGCTCTCTCTCTCTCTCTCTCTCTCTCTCTCTCTCTCTAGATAGATAGATAGATAGATTAGATAAACTTTGGAAAACTAAGAAAGTCTTGCTGGCACCGCACATCCACATAAAAGTTTATAAAATGGAGAAATCCACATAGAAATATGAACCAGGGAGGCTATCCAAATTTTCGGGCCCTCAGCGGGTCCTTCATCAGGGGATTACAAAAGACATCATAAATGACGTCAAAATGTACATGCAAATACTAAGTAGTACATACGTAATTATTACGTCAATAGAAGTGTTTTCTCTATCTTTCACATGCGCGCGCCCTCTCTCTCTCCCCCCCCCCCCCCCCCATCCTGAGGTCTACAAACCACCGATTACTGGATTACAGCAAACTGGACAAACTCTTTGATATATATACACACACAACACAAAGCTTGAAAAAGAAAAGAACAAAACGAAAAGCAACACACTTACGGTCATTTCGACTTCACCCTGTCAGTTTGTAAGTCATCGTAAGGTTATGAAAGACGGACACGGTTGTGATGCAAATATTACTGACCAAGGACTACAGTATTTTGTTACGAAACGCCTGGCCTCTTGACATGACAAGCAGGATACAGGTTCTACACAACAACTTGTTACGCATCCCAAAACTCACTACACCGCAATTCAGCGACCGAAAGTAACGAACCAGTCGATAGAGACAATCAAGGGAGCTGACTCTATGCTGATGTTGTTTCCCCTTCTGTCGCCAGTTTTCCATAAACTTAATCAGGGTCGAGCTTTCTGTCCCCATTTTCTACTCGTAACGCATCTAAAAGTCAAACAGCATGGATTCGCTACCCCGTCTGCCAGACAGACTTCTCATCAGAACAGGCCTAGCTAATTAACGATTTTGTGGGGCACGACTGATGCAGTCTCCACCGAGTGACTGCGCAGGAACGATGTTTTGATAGCCGGTTTCGCCTCTGTCGATGTCTCGGAAGTTTCGGGTGGAAACGTCGAAAACTTGTTTACCATAGGACAAGTATCCGGCCTCGATCCCTTGGCGTGTGTGTGTGTGTGTGCGTGCGTGCGTGCGTGCGTGTGTGTGTGCGTGCGTGCGTGTGTGTGTGTGCGTGCGTGTGTGCGTGCGTGCGTGCGTGCGTGCGTGCGTGCGTGCGCGTGCGTGCGTGCGTGCGTGCGTGCGTGCGTGCGTGCGTGTGTGTGTGTGTGTGTGTGTGTGTGTGTGCGTGCGTATGTGCTTGTGTGTGGGTGTGTGTGTGCGCGCGCGTGCGTATGCGTGCGTATGTACTTGTGTGCGCGCGCGCGTGTGTGTGTGTGTGTGTGTGTGTGTGTGTGTGTGTGTGTGTGTGTGTGTGTGAAAGAAGGAGATGCACCATAAGACTCTCTCTCTCTCTCTCTCTCTCTCTCTCTCTCTCTCTCTCTCTGCGTGTGTGTGCGCGCGTGCGTGCATGCGTGTACATATGAAGACACGACATGGACCGTGTAAGTGAATGCACGCGGGTTTTGACTGGAATCCCCAATTCAATGCCTGTCCATCAAGGCATTAGGATCCGCACTGTCCCCGTAAATCATTTCCGTACATCGAAACAAGTTCATATAATGCCTACACCGATGTACGCTCTAACAGCAGCATTCGCTCTCGAGTGAAAGCTTTTGGAACGCACGCACCGCATAACATTTGCCACGCAAACTGAAGTGAATATGTCATTACAGCCTCCATGATCGATATGCCGCTGAGGTGGAAAAATGCCGCTCTAAGCCGGGCTGTTTACCAGATAGAAGGATGTTTCATTTGGCCATTGCGACCGTTTTCGTGACTTTGTGGATTCTAATGTTGGAAAAATACGACTTTCTTTGAGCCCGCGGTCCATTCCTGAACAGACGTACAAAACTTCTAAAAATAACCGGCCCCCGTAGTGTAGTGGTTAGCACTTCGGATCATGGACCGGGAGACCCGGGTTCGAATCCCAGCCGAGGCAAGCGGGATTTTTCCTACCTAGGTCGCCTCCTACCCAGAGCGGGTGTGCTATGGGCCCGATGGGGAGGCTGTTGCCACACAGCCGAGTTTCACCCACTTCACGGGTGCGACTTTGGGGGTGCTTCCCTTAGTATGACACGTCTTATGATATGGATGATTACACGGCCGGCACCGCAGGTGCCGTAGTTCCCGGGCCTGGTTAATGCCGGGGATATTTATGACAGGAAGCGTGGAATGCGGCCCTGTCCCGCAGTCCCAAACCACATGGACCTCCATAGCATCATCTTACTACATGTATCATCCTCATCTCCATCATCATGCATAATAATAAAAATTGTCCCAGCTTCCGAGTCCTCCGTGGGTTCCACCCATGACCTGGGAGGAACACCACTGGAGCTGGCAAAGAGTTGGGGCAGCAAAAAAAAATAAAAAAAAATCGAGTCAATGGCTGAAATAACATTGTCAGAGATACTTCAGGGTTTGACGGGTGACGGTTATATAAACAAAACTTCTAAAAATCGAGACAGTGGCTGAAATAACATTGTCACATACTTCAAGGTCTGACGGGTGACGGTTATATAAACAAAACTTCTAAAAATCGAGACAGTGGCTGAAATAACATTGTCACATACTTCAGGGTTTGACGGGTGACGGTTATATAAACAAAACTTCTAAAAATCGAGACAGTGGCTGAAATAACATTGTCAGAGATACTTCAGGGTTTGACGGGTGACGGTTATATAAACTTTGGAAAACGAAGAAAGTCTTGCTGGCACCGCACACCCACAACTTCTAAAAATAGCCACCTATCAGCGCCGTCTGCAACCAAATCACGTGGTCTACTCAGTACGCGGTACACTTCTAGAACATCTTACACGCCGGCCAGTCACCACGATGGTTTCAGATGCTGTATATATTCAAAATTGTTACCCAAGTGGCCGGTTCTCATGCAAAGATTCAGCCTATTGGATGAAAAGTTTTCCTCACGCTATTGTATGCTTGTCATGCGTATTGAGACTTTAAATGACGGGTACATACGCCGAATCAATTCTGCGACCTATTAACTGAAAAAAAAACTCTTACTGTATGTACAAAAGTAGCATTTCTGTGCTCACATTTTTTTCCAGTAGCAGTGTCAAATTTCTAGAAAAAGGACAAATCATGACTTTCATGAAATGCCGCTGCTAATGTCACGCTAATTAGACTGAAAACTTCGGACACATATAATATCTGATACACTCTTGCGTCAGTATTGAAATGCCAGTGTATTTACATACATCTCAACAATAGCGATATTTTGCCTTCCTATTGTGATGGCGTAATGGTAAAGGTAAGAGTAGATATCGATTTAGTAAATATGAACACAGATGTAAGCCAGATGTAAGTCCTATTTTAGCAGTCAGTTTATGGGCTCCGCATCCCCTCTCTCTCTCTCTCTCTCTCTCTCTCTCTCTCTCTCTTTCAAGAGATTTTTTCAGCAATGTTTCTTTATGCTTGCCATTCTTTCTTTTTTTTTCTTCTTCTTCTTCTTTCTTGTATTTCCTTTTATCTTTGCTGTTGTAGTCTCTTGTTTTGTTTTTGTAGCAACGGCTGATTGAAAATTAATCAATGTTTCGTTAAATCACTTCCGCTGGAAAAAAATGTAAGAGCATTTTTGTTTAGTAATGTTTCTTTATGCTTGCCATTTTCTCCTCCTTCTTCTTCTTTCTTGTATTCCCTTTTATCTTTACGATTGTAGTCTTCATTTTTTTAATTGTTGTAGCAACGGCTGATTGA
>JACVVK020000278.1:372500-380000 GCA_018292915.2 Batillaria attramentaria | reverse complement strand
ACATTTTCTGTTGTTTTTATTTTAATCAGAAAGCCTAAACCGTTACAGAAGGATTTTTTCCCCCTTCCTTTCTTCGCTTCCTTTTTCTATTTAATTTTGTTTTGGGGTTTCTTTTATCCTAGTCTGGGTTAGGCCCGTAGCTGTGGGTTAAATTAACCTCGAGTTTTGCATGGGGGCCGAGGTCTCCGCTTTTTCATCTCGGACTAATGTTTTAGTCTCGGCGTGGACAAGCTAGTCTTGCACTTAGCCTACGTCCCAAACTGCATTAGCCGATTTCGCCCCTCATCTCATCTCTGCCAGGGTTGACAATCACCTAGGCGCAAGTAGGTCGATCCGTGCACTGCAAGCGTGACTCGTAAGCAGTCGAAACCTCTCCGCCACGTGAAACACGCGGAACAACCGAACTGGAACCGAAGCACTACGTGAAGGATTGATCGCATCAGCAAAGTAGTTCCCGGGAAACGTGAGCCTAGTTTGATAATCGTCGGTCTAGTTTTGCATCTGTAGCGTGCTGTTAACAGATCTCACAGCAGCTTAGACACTTCATTGCCAAAGGCGTGGAAAAGGACACCGGGAGATATAAATGACGCTAAAAAGTACGTCAAATTTCCCAACTGTGGCTGCGACTAGAATGTGTTGACGTCACAGCCGAAGCCAGGCACCGCATGTAAAAGTCGGGGCTGGGGAGTTTAGCCCCGGGTTAGAGTCTAACCTCGAACTAAACTAGCTCTATGGTTAAATTTTCTGTTGTTGTTGTTGTTGTTGTTGTTGTTGTTGTTGTTGTTGTTGTTGTTGTTGTTGTTGTTGTCGTCGTCGTCGTCGTCGTCGTCGTTGTTTGTTTGTTTGCTTTAAATCAGGAAGCGGGTCCATTCCAGCAAGGTGTCGATGCCGTTATAGAAGGACTTTTGTCTTTCTTTCTTCGCTTTTTTTTAAATTTCATTTTGTTTGGGGGTTTCTTTTGTCCTAGTCTGGCTTAGGCCAGTAGCCGTGGGTTAAATTAACCCCGAGTTTTACATGCGGGCCCAGCTGTGTGCAAACTTCATACTCTCTCTCCACGCCATCAGACCTCAGACTACCTGTCGCAGGCAAATCTAAAATTCATGGAAACACAGTCGGTGTCGGCAGTATTTCACCAGTGCCAAAGGCACAGGAAGATGGCAGTGGGAGAGAGAAGGCTATTTTGCCAATTTTTCAAAAGCAAATACCCTGCCACCTTCGTTCGGAAAAAGCGCCTGTAAGTGCCCATGAACTCCATGACGCTTACGCCGTTTTTCCTAGATGACAGTGACCCGGTGTAACAAGCAGGGTGTACTCCCCAGCTCCGTACACTCCCGGGTCACTTCCCGCTTTAAAGCTGGATGTACTCCCTCTGGTCTAAACCCGACTACTCCACGATCACACGCCAGATTTACTCCCAAGCTGGAAACACTCCAGTGATGAAACAAACCGTGATAGTCTGCTTGTGTGCCCTATTTGTATCAATCACCTATACCTTATCTTTGTAAATACTACCTTAAAATGTGCATCTGCCAATTTTTATCCATTAAATTTAAGAAAAGAAACGTTTTGCTGTATAATACAAGTACGGGAATAGACTCCACTCTTGTCAATCCAAGGGGGCGAACACCCAGAATTCAGCAAATCGCATGCCGCGGCATAATGAGCACAAAACGTGGTCTGGCAAACGTTCTTGCCAGACACTACAAAGAGGTAAGCACGTGTTGTTCGATACGGCTGAAAACACGGGAAGAAGGCAGCAAGTCCATTGACGTCATTTGAGGGAAAAGGCTATTACGTCAATCTCTTTCATCTTGAAATCGCTCCTTTTTCCCTGTAATGACGTCACGGACTTACTCTGTTTTGCCCATTTACGACACAGGAGTAAAGGGGCGCGGCTTTGGCATGGGCACACGGGGAGTGTCTCCAGCTTAAGCTGCATAGACCCCTTCGCGCGACAAGCGTAGGCGTAATCCGCTACGGGGCCTCACAGTGCATCTTGAGGATGGAAGTGCCCCCGGGGGGTGAGGGGGGTCAAACAGGCGGGGGGGGGGGGGGCACATGTGGCTTATTGCACCGGTACAATTTCCGCCGCTGGAGGATGTAATGACAGTCAAAAAGAGTGCTATGTCATTAGCCCCCGCTTTCCCTTTTTGCCGTCTTGCTTCCTATGCTTCCAGAACGGAGCATGCGGATATAATTCAGTAATTATAGATGGGGGAAAAAAGTGATGGAGGAAAAGGTTAGGGGGAAATTAGATTTTGCCTATTATCTGAAACACATCATCATCATCTATGTTTTACAGGCGCGCGTTCCGATGGAAGACTTCGCGCCAACTAATGTCTTTTTTTAATATTAAAGGTCTGCAATCTCAGCAAAAAGCCGCAAACATTGCTCTTTTTTAAAACTAGGACTCCTTCGACTGTGCATAACCCAGGCAACTTTGTCACAGCTGCAGTTTTCAGCGCTTCGGGGACCCTTATCAAACCAGAGCACGAGTTTGCCGTGGCATTATTTGGCTTTTGGTCAGTGAGCGAGACACATCGCTACAGTGTCTAGCGGATGTTGAGTGCTGCACGATCTTTCTCGCCTTGTGTCAAAACGCAAACTGAGCTGTGAAATCAGGCTGCCCTTGACTTTTATTGAGGTTTCAGGGACGCTGAAAACTCTGCAACTGTGACAGAGTTGACTGTGCTTGCACGGTCGACTTTGTAAAATAAAATTCACACTTCGGAAAGCTTTTTGTTGGGAGCTTAGATCTTTAAATGGTCCGGTTTTTGAAGATTGCTAAGATCGTTCTAAGCTCGTTTGATGATGCCTCGCATCACACGGCGACACATGGACACATTAACAAATACAGCTACAGATAGGCTCACGTTGAGCCAAAAGCACAGTAGTCGCCGACAGTGTTGCGGCTGTACTCGACCTGGTAGAGCGTTTGTGTTCTAGTCCGATTCATCTGACTCAGGGCCCCTGAGTCAGATTCCTACATTCACAAAACAAGTTGCGCGCCGTTCACAAGCGCAAGGCTATTTATGGCTGGCATGGCTTTCCTCTCCGTAGGCGGCCAGCGCCAACGCCTGTGAGTGTCTCACGAATGCCAGACATAAAGGCTGTTTGGCGCATTGTGGCGCGGCGGGAATTTCGAATGCGTGTCGGTTGGGTGGCAACTTGGGTTGGAATCAAAGGTGTGACAACTATAAGCTGCTACCGTGACAGTGCAGTCGTTAGAAATCCCGAACGAAGTCGCTGTACGTTTTCTGTGTCGCCCGACAGGTCCGCAAAGACTGAAATTATGGGTGTGGGAAATCCAAGACAACGAAAGTGGACTGTACTGTTTACTGATGGCGGCTGGTAGAAATTTTCACCGCAAGATCGTAACCTGCGCGTAAACAACTGTTCAACAGTAAGATGTATTCCTTTCCAGGTTCTTCTTCGTTTCAGGGGAGCCGGGATAGCCGAATGGTAGAGCGTTGGACTCCCAATGCTCGGGTCGTGAGTTCGAATCCCGGCTGGGGCCACATATTTGTGCTGGCCTTTTTCTCGTTGCCCCGCCTTGGATATCACCCATACGTGGTGGAAAAGGACGTTAAAATCCCAAACATCCACCCCACCCTCTTCGTTTCAGTTTTGCTTTGTTAATCCCTGCAGCACCAACTTGAATGCGCCACGGACAGAGGACTTCCAACGGTGTTTTCCCGGTAATGTGCAACAAACTCTAGTCTATAGAGTTTGTCGTATACGAACTAACTGTGTTCGTGCAAAAGACAAAGGAAACGTGGTGGGCGTCGTTTACGGACAGTTGACTTTTCCTCGTTCGCGCGGGCACCAAACGTCAGCCTGTCGCATTCAGAGCTTCACTTATCTGTAGGATGGACTACTTCGAGCGTGTACAGGCCCAGTCAGACGCACAACTGTTCCAGTGTTAAAGTCTCTCTATACAAAGCTCATATTACAACAAATCTAACAACAATCTCACTTTTTGGATAGGCGTTGCTGCTGCGCTGCGCTCAAGCCAGCTGAACTGAGTACCACAGCACTAACTCACATAGCTGTATCTTCCCAGCCCTCACCCTGCCTTGCCACCCACAGTCCAGTTCTGCCATCCCTTATCTTGGTCCTCCGCTGACATCCCTCCCATGTTCTGCTTAGTTTCCTCTCTGGCAATGACCATCCCTCTACATCCCCCCCCCGACCCCACTGCACTGCACCCCACTCCGCTCTCTGCCATCATTCTCTTCGTTTAAACTATGTTTATTCTTATAAAACATCACATATTATACAAGTACATATAAACCTAAACCTAACCCTAGCCCTAACCGCGTTTCATGTTTACTGCTTTTCATTTTTCTTCCATGCAGGAAGTACATTTAGAGGCATAGAGCAATGTTCTTCTTCTCCTTCGTCTTCTTCTTTTTTAAGTTTTATTGAATGTGTTTTACCTGTACGCCTTAAAATATCACTTTAATATGTAGTTATGGCATCAGAGGTCTTTCAAAATGTGAGACAAGGCGAGGTGCAGGCTAGGTCAAGTACTCTCGGTCTATGTTTGGCCTCAGCGTAGAGAGGCCGCGCGCCATGAAAACTAGTGAAGGTTTCTTAAACGCCCTGATTTCGTATTTAATACTTGAGGCCGCAATGTGCTAATGGAGGATCTCATCTTTCGCGGGCAACATGAGATTTAGAGCCTCTCAAACGCGCGTTTTCCATGTGAACTAGGCTACGCAGAAGCCAACTTTTGTTTTTGGAACAGTTATTAGGGCAAATGGCGTCGTTTTAGGGCGAAGGAAAAAGGGGTGATTTCAAGATGAAAGACGCTGGCGTAAAGGCCTTTTTAAGTTGTTTCTCTATAGAGAAACAACTTTATGAGACGGGGCAGATTTTGCTGCGCGCAGCAGCAAGTTTCAGTGATACAAAACAAGACTGTGACGTTTCTCCACACAATACATACTTTCACGCACATAGTGACGTAACGAAACCTGCGTCATAGACACTTGGCGTGCACACTATGCTGCTGCGTTCTTTTTGGCGGGAGTTGTGAGACGTGTGTGTGTGTGTGTGTGTGTGTGTGTGTGTGTGTGTGTGTGTGTGTGTGTGTGTGTGTGTGTGTGTGTGTGTGGACGGATGTAATGATGGCTATCTCCTTAACCACCTCGATGGAGGCCTTTTTTACTTTGAGATAAAATGGGAAATCACCTTCTCCAGAGCTACCTTTCACGATTTTTAGCCTGTCGCATTTTCAGAAGAGTTATCGCCGATTTTAAAAAATCGGTCATGTTAGGAATTTTTTCGAAAAAGTTGTTCAAATTCCTTCATTTTCTAGACTTTGGAAGTTCACCCAATCACACTGCCTGTATTCGTTCTACAGCTCTGTAGCTCTGACTGGTTTTGTGTAAAAAAAATTATTTCCGAGGTAGGGGTGGTTTGCACATAAGATCAAATATCTATGAAAAGACTACTGCAAATTACTTATCATCCCGGCGTTTTTGTCTAGTGTGACAACTGCACATATGACAGGAACTACTGCACCATTATAGCTTTAGCATTTAGAATAACTGAACTTTTAGATAAACATAACTTTTTCAAGTTTCTGCGAGAAGCACCGGTCAAAAGAGTTCCAAATTTTCGATTTCATAAGTACAATCCAAGGTATTCTAGTCCATGTTTCACCAGCCCTCTAGATCTTCCAGATTTTATGTAAAAATTAATTCAGCCAGTGAAGTCACAAAAGCAACAGGGAAATCACCGGACATGCACAAGCATCATCTGTCATACCACCAGTGTGAAGCTGACGTCAAACGCTTAGTTCACAGATAAAATAAACAAGTATCGTCACTGCCTCCGACATTTCACCAGCCCTCTAGATCTTCCAGATTTCATGTGAAAAATAATTCAATCGGGGAAGCCACAAAGCCAACAAGGAGGAACGGCCCCGTCCTACAAAGTTGTTTCTCCAAACTTCATTTTATTTTGTCTGTTTTGTTGTTATTGTTGCCTGTTCTCCCCTCTCCAAGTTCTACCAATGACACTAGATCCTCTACGACCTCGACCGATTAGCCACGTGACTGGGGGTGGGGCCGGGTGGGGGAAGAAGGGGGAGAGAGAGAGAGAGAGAGGCAGAGAGAGAGGGTGCGTGGGTGGGTGGGTGTTTAAGAGTTTAACCAAAGATCTTGGAAACATAAATCTGATTCCAAGGTCTTTGGTTTAACGTCCTTTTCCACCACATAAGGGTGATATCAAAGACGGGGCAACGAGAAAAAGGCCAGCACAAATATTTGGCCCCAGCGGCCAGGATTCGAACTCTCGGCCCAAGCATTGAAAGTCCTACGCTCTACCATTCGGCCACCCTGGCTGCCCAGAGAGAGAGAGAGAGAGAGAGAGATAGAGAGACGTCAGTTCCTTGAAGTAAATATTTGACGTCAGCCTCAGGCAGGTCATACAGAGAGAGAGAGAGAGAGAGAGAGAGAGAGAGAGAGAGAGAGAGAGATGACGTCAATTCCGTGAACTAAACTTTTGACGTCAGCCTCTAGCACTGAGATCGTCTGAGGATGCTTGTTCATGTCTTGTGATTTCCCTGTTGCCTTTGTGACTTCTCCGACTGAATTATTTTTCACGTGAAATCTGGAAGATCTAGAGGGCTGATGAAATGTCGGAAGCAGTGACGATACTTGCAGATTTTGTCTGTGAACCAAACATTTGACGTCAGCCTCACGCTGTTCGTCTGACATATGATACTTCTTCATATCTTGTGATTTCCTTGTTGCTTTTGTGACTTCCGTGACTGAATTAATTTTGACATAAAATCTGGAAGATCTAGAGAGCTGATGAAACGTGGACTAAAGTGCCTTAAGTTGTACTTAGGAAATTGCAAAATTGGAACTTTGTTGACCGGCGCTTTTCGCAGAAACGTGAAAAAAAATGTGTTTATCTAAAAGCTCTGTTATTCTTAATACTAAAGCTATAATAGTGCAGTAGTTCATGTCATATGTGCAGTTTGCACAAGTGACAAAAATACCGGAATGATGAGTAATTTGAAGGAGTCTTTTCATAGATATTTGACCTTATAATCAAACCACCCCTACCTCGGAAATATTTTTCTTACACAAAACCTGTCAGAGCTACAGAGCTGTGCTACGAAAACAGGCAGTATAATTGGACGATCTTCACGATTTCAGAAAATGAAGCCATTTGAACATTTTTTTCGAAAAAATTCGTAACATGACCGATTTTTTAAAATCGGCGATAACTCTTCTGAAAATGCGGCAGGCTAAAAATCGTGAAAGGTAGCTCTGGAGAAGATGAATTCCCATTTTATCTCAAAGTAAAAAGGCCTCCAACGAGGTGGTTTAGGAGATAGATATCATTACATCCGTCCACACACACACACACACACGTCTCACAACTCCCGCCAAAAAGAACGCAGCAGCATAGTGTGCACGTCAAGTGTCTATGACGCAGAGTTCGTTACGTCACTGTGTGCGTGAAAGTAAGTATTTTCGTGGA
>JACVVK020000278.1:237500-367500 GCA_018292915.2 Batillaria attramentaria | reverse complement strand
TCGTTGCAGGGAGAGTAAGGCCTTTGGGGGGGGGGGGGGGGGGGGGGGGGGGGGGGGGGGGGGGGGGGGGGGGGTGGGGGAGGGGGTTGGGGCTGAGCGCGTCTCTAGTTCGCTCACCCCACCCCACCCCACCCCACCCCACCACGCCCACTTGATGTCAGCTGGGAATAGCAGCTATACAACTCTCTCTCTCTCTCTCTGTTGTATTACGTGTGTGTGTGTGTGTGTGTGTGTGTGTGTGTGTGTGTGTGTGTGTGTGTGTGTGTGTGTGTGTGTGTGTGTGTGTGTGTGTGTGTGTGTGTATTTCTATTTAGATAGATACTACTAGTACTACTAGAAATAGCAACGGCAGGTATGATAATTGACTGTTTCACGTTAACTACCTGTAATAAAGTTTTCCTGATTCTCTCTCTCTCTCTCTCTCTCTCTCTCTCTCTCTCTCTCTCTCTCTCTCTCAAATTGCTTGGTGTGGTTTCCTTTGCTGTTAAATACTTTCTGAAGCTTGAAGTAGTAGTATCAGCAAGGGCAGGTACGGAAAATGACTATTTTCCTTAATTACATCCTATCGTTGAAAACTGAAATTCAGTCATGCAGGATTTTGTATGACTTGTTGGTATTAGGAGCTGCTGTTGGTCGTGCGAACAAGTTTATGTTACCAAGTGCCAAAAAAAAAATCCAATTTACGAAAGAGGACAAATGTAATGAAACGGAAAAGAAAACCCCCCTCGCCACGGATACGACCCATTGGCCTAATGAATAAAATGTCAACATGTTGAAATATGGAACTTTCTCCCCCCTCTCCTGGATAGCAACAGTGTTCGTGCTTGCGTGCCTTCGTGCTTGTGTGTGTGTGTGTGTGTGTGTGTGTGTGTGTGTGTGTGTGTGTGTGTGTGTGTGTGTGTGTGTGTGTGTGGGTGGGTGCGCGCGCGTGCATGTGTGCGTGCGTGTGTGCGTGTGTGTGCGTGTTGTGTGTGTGGGTGTGTGTGTGTGTGTGTGTGCGTGCGTGTGCGCGCGTGTGTGCGCGTGCGTGTGTGTGCATGTGTGTGCGCGCGTGTGCCTGTGTGTGTGTGTGTGTGTGTGTGTGTGTGTGTGTGTGTGTGTGTGTGTGTGTGTGTGTGTGTGTGTGTGTGTGTAATCAAGGACAAAATTTAACCCAGACCTTTGCCCCAATCTTTTATCACTGGAAAACGAAGGTGCGTTGTCGCTGTCTTTTATTTAATGTCTCATTCTCTCGTATTCTCTCAAAAACCAGACATCAACACATTACAATCACACTGCGCGAGTGGTCAGCGCAGCTATTTAGGTTTCAGAATATATAGAATTGCATTCCTTTTGGGTGTTTCAGGGCTGAACATTTCCAAAGCAGAGGGGGAGGAAGCCGGAGTACCCGGTGAGAACCCCAGACGGTTTGAATGAATGAACGGTGCCATATACTTTAGCTGATTTTTTGGCTCCCTTGTGTAACAATGGGAGTCTATGTTGTAACCCTCCGTCGTCTGTGTGTGTGTGTGTGTGTGTGTGTGTGTGTGTGTGTGTGTGTGTGTGTGTGTGTGTGTGTGTGTGTGTGTGTGTGTGTGTGTGTGTGTGTGTGTGTGTGTGTGTGTGTGTGTGTGTGTGTGTGTGTCTGTCTGTCTGTCTGTGGGTGTGTCCGCAGTAAACCTTAACACTGGCATTTTCTCAGAATCTACAAAGAGCAGAGTCACCAAACTTGGCATACCGATAGACAGTCATAAGACCTTGCAAAATATATAATTTTGAATGACCTTGACTCAAGTTCAAGGTCACTAAAGCTGTCTGTTTGAAAATTTTACATAGGCATTTTCTTGGAGTCTACAAATGCCAGAGGTTTTGAACTTTGCAAGATGATAGACATTGATAAGAACTTTACAGATATACATGTATTCAATGGCCTTGTGTGAAGGTCAAGGTCAGACAAGTTATTTTCCGCATTTCCGTAGAAAACCTTAACATTGGCATTTTCTCAGAATCTACAAACAGCACAGGCACCAAACTTGGCATGCTGATAGACAGCCATAAGGCCTTTCAAAATATATCATTCTGAATGACCTTGACTCAAGGTCAAGGTCACTAAAGCTGTTTGTTTTAAAATTTTGCATTGGCATTTTCTTGGAATCTACAAAAACCGGAGGTTTTAAACTTTGCATGATGATAGACATTGATAAGAACTTTACAGAAGTACATGTATTCAATGGCCTTGTGTCAAGGTCAAGGCTGTACAAGCTATTTTCCGCATTTCCGCAGTAAACCTTAACATGGGCATTTTCTCAGAATCTACAAAAAGCAGAGGCACCAAACTTGGCATGCCTATAGACAGCCATAAGACCTTTCAAAATATATCATGTTGAATGACCTTGACTCAAGGTCAAGGCCACTAAAGCTGTCTGTTTTAAAAATTTTGCATTGGCATTTTCTTGGAATCTACAAAAACCAGAGGTTTTAAACTTTATATGGTGATAGACATTGATAAGAACTTAACAGATATACATGTATTCAATAGCCTTGTGTCAAGGTCAAGGCCGTACAAGCTATTTTTGTGAAACCATAACATTGGCATTTTCTCAGAAACAACAAACAGCAGAGGCGCCAAACTTGCCATGCTAATAGACATTGATAAGAACTATATACCCATACCACTTTAAATGACCTTGACTTTGAGTCAAGGTCACTAAAGCTGTCTGTTGTCAATTTCAATATTACCGTCTTTGGGGAAACTACAAATACTAGAGGCATCCAACTTGGTGTAATGATAGACATCTTGGCCCAAGGTCAAGGCCATATAGTCAGTTTTGGGGAAAAGTGTAATATTGCCAGGAACTAAGAACACCAGAGACAACTTACTTGGCTTGATGATAGATAGTGGTAAGATTTTTTACAAACATACTCTTTTGAATGACCTTGACCCATGTCACAAGGGAGCCATGGAGGCTTTTGCCTCTCTAGTTTTTTTTTTTTTTTTTTTTTTTTTTTACCTAAGTGGGACTGGAACCGCAACCCCACGTACTGATGTCAACAGGCGTTCCCTCCACACCATCGACCGGCCCCGGACTAGATTTTCCTCACAGGACCGGACCCGCGCTTCTCTTGATCCCTGCAACGACGCCTACATCGGGCTAACCGTGACAGAGCCGAGCTAAAGTGATACCTAAGAAGGAAAAAAACAAAGATACTCGTTGACAAGGAAAGTGAACAATTTTGGAAATCTCCCTTGCCGGAACAAGCACGCATTTTTCGAGAGAGCACAAAGCTGCCAGAAAAATGCATGTATGCTGCGGGTCTGTGTATGCACGGGAGACAACTCATGCAGGCAATAATCTCGAAACAAGCTGAAAATGTACTGTGCTGGTGAATGCGACAGTTTTCACCGCTTCTGTGCACACTGTGAAATAACACGGGAACCTCAAAGTTGTTCGCAACTGTCCACTTTCCTTGTCACCGACTATTTTTGTTTTTTTCCTTCTTAGGTATCACTTAGCTCGGTTCGGTCTCGGTTAGCCCGATTTGGGCGTCGTTGCAGGGACCAAGAGAAGCCCGGTCCCGGTACAGGGATGCATAGGACCAGAATGCAACCTAAACAGACAGACCGAGAAAAGAGAAATTGTTTCCGGTCAATGGTTGTAAGGTTAGTGTTTAGCACATCAACAAATCAATGAACGAAACTGAATTTTACAGTCTTTTAGTTCAAATTACCCACACACACGCTGCAGCGTTTTCAGCATGGTTGGGTCTGTACTGGTTTTAAGGAAATCGCGATCGAAATGGGACGCTTCCGATCGGAAAAAGTAGGGTGGAAATGATCAAGGTCGTATTGTTTTGACGAGCACCTGCAGCAACTTAAACTAAAGCTAGAACGGCGATGACTCACGTGTGACCTTGACCTCGACATTTACCCTACACATGAGTCTTTGGCTGTTTGATTTTTGTGAGTGTGTGTGTGTGTGTGTGTGTGTGTGTGTGTGTGTGTGTGTGTGTGTGTGTGTGTGTGTGTGTGTGTGTGTGTGTGAATTTTAAAGCATTTACATATACATAGTGCCATGTGCTGCGTTATTTTGAACAGAAATATACAGCGTTTGCATTGATATCCGTATTTCGGGGTGTAGCCAAAAGCCGGAATTTGTTTTCTTCAAAACTGTGAGTCCCTGGAGCAATTTCTGCCATCATTCTGCACAACCGGTAATGATAATTATATGATCAGTATATGGTCACGGCTGAAATAAAATTTTGTCACGTGACAGGGTGCGCAGGTTGCATACCATGTATGCGAAGACATGGTATATGCGATGCAACCTGCTTCCAAAACTACACGACATTGACCCTTTCAGCAAAAACAGGGGACTTCAAGCACGTAATGTAATCGTCTGTATTAAAGTGATCTCCCCCCCCCCCCCCCTTTCCCCCCCCCCCCCTTTTTTTTTTTTTTTTTTTTGCGAGGGCCTGTCCTCGTGAATGCGGCGGTCGGCGTACTAGTGTTATGACTTCGCCAACAATTCGAGAGGTCAGGTTCGAGTTCCACTCAGGGCAAAGAATTTTCCCTTCTCTTGTGGCAAAGTTCATTCGGGCCGATCGTCGGGGGTTCTCTCCGGGTACTCCGGCTTCCTCCTCCTCTGTTTTCGGTAAAATGTTCAGCCCACAAAATTTGAAGATAAATGCAATTCTAAACTGACCCTTCGCACCACGTGATTGTAATGTGTTCATGTGCAGTGTGTGAGAGAATGCGTGTGATTCACGTGAGCGTGCGTGTTGGGTTCAGTTCCCCGCCGCTTTGAGCCAGTTCGAGAAATTGGGTAAAGCACGTACACAGTTATTATCATTATCATTATTACATATTATTCTAATTATTATTATTATTATTATTCGGGAGACCCAGTTTTAAATTTGTCACATTTCGATGATGCAGACAATGTACAAGTAGCAAGAGCAGTAGTCCATGCAATATGTGGAGTCACCGGTCTCCCTAATCCACCCTTCGAGCACAGTGCGAACTGTAATCTAACTGGCCAAAAAAAAAAAATCGAGCATTGTCTTAGAAGCTTCCCTGTCATGAAAAGTGGAGGTTTCCGTTTTCAGAAAACGTGGGCTAACGATCCGTTAATAACTTGTGCTATAATGCTCTCCCCCCCCCCCCCCCCCAACTTCCTCCCCCGCCCCCCTTTCCAAGTAGAGCAGACTTCTCGTAATAATATTATATCCAAGTAAAGATAGGAATAAGAACTCCCAAACATCTACCCCCCCCCCCCCAACCACCGCCACCACCCACTCCCCCCCTCCCCGCCCCCTCCCATCCAAAAAAAAAATTACAAATGTTACTGCGCCCTACAGGAATGTTTCAATTTTCTGCATGGAGAGGTTTAACATTTTGGAAGGTCATCTCCCCTACTCGAAGGTCTAAGTTCAGAGGCCATGCCTGTAGATGCACAAGAAAATGGCCTGCACACTCATGGGTAGATTCTGTAAATGTAAGAAATACCCCAAACTCAATTATTGTCCAACTGCGGTTTTTTGGTTTTTGTGGGTTTTTTTTTTTTTTTTTTAACCACGTCGGTTTGTCTTACAAGGCCTGTTGCTTGGTGAAGTCGCCAAAGTTCAAGAATGCACTCAGTGATCAGAGTAATTGAATTTTTTTTTTTTTAACGAAAGGTTATAGGCTGCCGTTTGAGAAGTAAGTAAGTCACAAAAAACTTTGTTACAAACTTTGCTTTCCTCCCAGAAACAGATGGGATTGAAAAGATCCTATGACTGTTTGAAACAATTCGAACCGGAATTTAAACGCAACTTGAGCTGACAGCTAGTACTACTTTACTACTTTATTATCCCTTTCGGGAAATTCCGGCTGCTTTCCCCGGGGGAAGCGCGTCGCCGCGGTGCAGCGCCACCCAATACCTATCCATTTTTTTTTTTTTAAACAGTTTTGATGACGACGCTTCCTTTCCTAACAGTATTTCGTAAGGTGTGGGGGGTGGGGGTGGGGTGGGGGGGGGGAGGACGTAACAACACAAGCAGTTGTATTATTATATGATTTTGCTCCTTGCGATGACAATCATTGTACTAGCCTTTGGAAAGTAAGGCCCGGCAGATAGGCCTAAGCCGCAAGACTGGAGAGGGTCTTTGTACGTCACCGTTGACTTTAATTATGCCCAGAACAGCACGTGCATCACGGAACTGTCGGCCAGTATTATATATATGTCAGTCCATCATTAACACCTCTCCGCGGTGGTGACACCACCTGCACCAAATGTACCATGTGTTACAAGACGTGTGACTTTCAACCCTAGTGATTTGCTCAAGTAGTCGGGAAAACAAATGAAATGTCCATGTAAGTCCCAGGGCGAGCCCGAAATATCTACCTCAGCCTGAGTGGTGTCCCGGACACGTGCTGTTCGTTAGAGAGCTTCGGGTTTAGCCGCTGCGTTACTGAACGGCCGTCACCAATGTCACGGCGATGAAGCGTGGGTTCGAGCCCAGGTCGAGCTTGTGATTTGTGGTATCGTTTTTCCTGGCTACCGGGCTGCTCATCGGGGGTTTTTCTCCGGGTAGGCTAATCCGGTTCCTCCCCCATCAAAATTGTTAAAAAACAACAACAACAACAACAATAAATATAAAAAATAAACTATATATATATATATATAGAGAGAGAGAGAGAGAGAGATTGGGTGGCGCTGCACCGCGGCGACGCGCTTCCCCCGGGGGAAGCAGCCCGAATTTCCCGAAAGGGATAATAAAGTAGTATTTTAAAAAACAAAAAACAAAAAAGCAGGTAAATTTTGGGGCTCGACCCTATACAAATATTCTTGTAAACCAGTGAAGTTCTAGCAGCTTGCGTTGTCCGACAAATATTTTGAAAATAAATGTAATTGTAAATTCCGACACTTAAATATAAGCTGACCCTTCGCACCACGTGATTGTTACGTGTTCATGTTGCAATGTGTGAGAGAATGCGTGTAATTCACGTGAGCGTGCGTGTTGGGTTCAGTTCGCGGCGCCTTGAGCCGATTCAAGAGATTGAGTAAAGCGCCTATTCAATACTCAATTATTATTATCTGTTTCCTTCTGCTCGCACAGGGGGAGCCGGGTGGCCGAATGGTAGAGCGTTGGACTTGCAATGCTCGGGTCGTGAGTTCGAATCCTGGCCGGGGACAAATATTTGTGCTGGCTTTTTCATCGTTATCCCGTCTTTGATATCATCCGTATGTGGTGGAAAAGGACGTTAAACCCCAAACACCCCACCCCACCCACCCACCCCACCCTCTGCTCGCACACTGTCGACAACTCCCAAATTACGCGGCTTGTACTTGTGCCAATTCGTGAGAGTTACGAGGAAATGCGGAAAACGTGTGATTCAGCGTAAGCAGAAAATGTGCTTTATCTTGAAACATTCTCAGAGGATGGAGTTACAGATCGTCTCAAACTAATGATATTAATGCCGACAAAACTTGCATATGTGGTGTACGTATATGTGGTCGATCTTGAGAACACCCAAAACAATAAAACATTGTTTATTTTATTTCTTATTTATTCATCTATTTATTTGTTTTATTTATTTATTTATTTCATTTACTTTATTTGTTTAGCAAATAAAAGCGACACAAAAGGGACAGAAACCACTTAACTTTGACAAAGGACGGCACAGGGTCGACGTTTCGGCTTACGCCTTCTTCAGGACATAAACAAATGGGACATAACTTCAACAAACAAGCAAAAGGTAACTCTGCGGACGTACTGACATACACGGCGCGGAAAAAAAAAAAAAAAAAAAAAAGGGTGGGCGAGAAAAGGACCAGAAAAAATAGAAAAATTATCACAACACCCATCCTTAGGTGATAGAAGACCATGGACTGTGTGTGAAAAAAAAAAAAAAATGTTGGGCAGAAAAGAACAAAAAAGAATAGTGAAAATTAGCAATCACAACACCCATCCTTTGGTGACACAGGACCATGCATTGTGTGTGAAAAAAGTTCAGAGGGTTATGTTACGGCTTTTCGTTCAAACCACCCGGGGCCTGACTTCCCAGGCGCTGAATAATGTGCGACTCCATGTCGCGTCTGTCTGTTGCGTCACCGTGCATAAGCCACAGGCCAGTTACTGTCATATTTAAGATGGAGTGGCCTGCAGAATTGAAATGCACGGCAACGGGTTTTATTCTGTTGTGTCTGGTGTCGGCGATATGTTCAGCAAAGTTTCCGTTTCCGTTTTTATTTGTTTATTTATTTATTTATTATTTATTATTTATTTTATTTATTTATTTATTTTTTGTTTTTGTTTTTTGTTTGTTTGTTTTTTGTTGTTGTTGTTGTTGTTGGTTTTTTTGTTTTGTTTGGTTTGTTTGGTTTTTGTTGTTGTTGTTTTTGGGTTGTTTTTTTTTGGGTTGGTTTTTTTTTTTGGGGGGGGGGGGAGGGCACATTCCTAAGCTACGACAAAGGAATTTGGCCATAGTAATAACGACGTCCGCCTGCAAATCCTGAGGCGCGGAGTTCGAATCCACTGGACGCGCTTCGCCCGGTGGGAGCTTCAAACTACAAAAAAATGGGACCAAACGTATCAAAACCAATTAATACGCTAAAAAATATCACGACGTTTGGTGCACATCACGGCAGTACAGTACGATAACCGACCTGTTCCCCATAAGGCGGAAGTGTCCCTAGCGCGAAAATCGTGACGTCCGATAACTTGTCCACAATACTGGAAGCACGTGCAAACCCTGTCGTTAGCTATTATATTGATTTAGTCCTTAGCCTTTGTTCTCTACATACTCTCTCTGTTTTCGCTTTCATCGAGTGCACTTAGTACTAGCGCGGCCTGCAAATACCTGACTAATGCTAAGAATTCAGATTGCACTGTCTGTACAGCTTAAACACACAGCAACAAATTCTGGACAGAAGCGTGGTTCATAATCTGCGCGATCTTTGAACTCGGGGAAATTTGGCAGGCTCGATTTGTAAGATTTGTATCCTCACAGATTGTTCTGAGCTCTTAAGGGTTTTGTCTGAGCACAACAGCACTTAGGACACCTGCACAGTGACAGCATCTCACGGATGGCACTGAGCCAACGGAACACCTCACACTGGCGACGCAAATATCAAGGACTGAGTGAGGGGGTCGACCGTAGCGCTGAGGGCACGTTCAACCGCTGAGTACGAAATTTGAGTTTTCGCCGTTTCCCAGATACTGTAGACGCCCTGTCCCGCATTCAGAGCTTCTACCAATTCATTCACACGATTGAAAGAGTGTCATGTGCTGCGTTACTTTTATACAGACCTATTTCATACAGCTATTTCATACAGACTATTTCATACGGGCTATTCAAACAGACTATTTCATACAGACTATTTCATACAGACTATTTCATACAGGTTATTTCATACAGACTATTACAGTCTATTTCATACAGACTATTAAGTCTATTTCATCCAGTCTACCTCACACAGGCTATTTCATACAGTCTATTTCATACCGACTATTTCATACAGACTACTTCATACAGGCTATTTCATACAGATTATTTTATACCGACTATTTCATACAGACTATTTCATAGAGGCTATTTCATACAGGCTATTCATACAGTCTGTTTCATACCGTCTGTTTCATATAATTTCATACAGGCTATTTCATAAAGACTATTTCATAAAGGCTATTTCATATAGTCCATTTCATACAGACTATTTCATACGGTCTATTTCATACAGTCTATTTCATAAAGGCTATTTCATACAGGCTATGTCATACAGACTATTTCATAAAGGCTATGTCATACAGACTAGTTCATAAAGGCTATTTCATACAGACTATTACAGTCTATTTCATACAGACTATTTCATAACTTGAGTCTATTTCATACAGACTTTTTCATACAGACTATTACAGTCTATTTCATACAGACTATTTCATAAGTCTATTTCATACAGACTATTTCAAGAGGTGTGGGCACGAAACAAGTGAAAACTGTTCCAAACAAAAGCTGGCTTCTGTGAAGCCTAGTAACCATGGAAACAGCGCGTTTAAATCCACAACAACAAATTCTGGACAAAAGAGAGTTCCTAATCTGCACGATTTGTGAACTCGGAAATCTGAAGAAAATGTGCATCATCCCTTATGAAATATGTAACAGTCCTGTAGAAAAGTAGTTTTGTGTCTTACCGTGATCTCGAAAAAAAAAGGCAATAAGCGTAACTGATTTGCTAGACGATTGGACCTTTTTTCTTTTTCTTTTTTTTTTTGCCCCGAGATGGCGGTGGTGGTGGTATATCCCAGCCCAATCTGCAGCGTTGCCCTAGCGACATGCATTATGAGTGAGATGAAGGATGTAGAAGTGGAGAAAGTATCTTAATGGCTAATGGAACTCAAAACCTACCCTCATTGGGGGTTTTCACGTCGGCAAAACACATTTGCCTTTCTCAACACACACACACACACACACACACACACACACACACACACAACACACACACACGCACGCACGCACGCACGCACGCACGCACGCACGCACGCACGCACGCACGCACGCACGCACGCACGCACGCACGCACGCACGCACGCACGCACGCACGCACGCACACACACACACACACACACACACACACAACACACACACACACACACACACACAACTCGAGGACCTGTGAAAGCATGTAATTACCACTGGTGAATACATTTATTTTATTCCCACAGGAAAAACGACAGAGTTCCAGGACCCGCATGTAAAAGTCGGGGTTAGGGAGTTTTAGCCCCGTGTTAGAGTCTAACCTCGAACTAAACTAGCTCTAGGGTTAAATTTTCTTTCGTTTTTTGTTTTAAATCAGGAAGCGGGGTCCATTCCAGCAAGGTGCCTATGCCGTTATTGAAGGATTTTTGTCTATCTTTCTTCGCTTCCTTTTTTATTTAATTTTGTTTGGGGTTTCTTTTGTCCTAGTCTGGGTTAGGCCCGTAGCCGTGGGTTATATTAACCTCGAGTTTTACATACGGGCCCTGGTGAGTGTACGAGGCCATCATCTCATTTCTCTCTTTTTGTTTACTATGTTCTCACAGAAACAGTCAGTCTCAAACGGCAGTGCACAAAGACCGGACCAGACTGCAACAATTTACAAAACACAGCGTCGGTGTCCCCGTGCTATGTGCATTGTTTAAAAGTCATTTTGCCATTTTCCTTCCTCGTACGGTCACGAGTCAATACCAGTTGCCTCAGTTAATTCTTTTCAAACTACCGAGAGACATTTCCAACAAAATAACGTCTTGCTTCGTTATTAGGAGAACACCGGTGTCCAATCATGGCCGTCTTCTCCGTCTTTTCATCGCTATATTACCCCTGTGGCAGCCGCGCTTATTTACAAGCAGACGACAAGAAACTAGACGACTTTCCTTACCTTCATTTCCAAAGAGTCTCATCTGCCAGGGCCAGTAACCGGGACCGGGCGTGTCCCCAACAGATGGCCAGTTGGAAAGGTTAGACGCACATGTTATTCCCAGCAGGGAATCTCTTGGTGCAGACAGCGAACTCAAACCTCTCTAGATTACATTATGATGTGGCTAGGAGGAGCCTTAATTATGTCGCCGGTTTCTATAAATGACACGAAGGGGTTTTCACAGACAACAACAACAGGGTAATCATGTAATCATGACTACGTTTATTTTTTGTTTTGTTTTCAGGGGCGCCGGAAACGGGGGGGGGAGGGGGGGGGCAGCTGCCCCCCCCCTGTACCCAAGCAGGGGGGGCAAGAGTATCTTTTTGCCTCCCCCCCCCCCCGGAAAATCAGGTGACTATGGCAAGAGGGGGGACAAAGCCATGGTCTTGCCCCCCCCCCTTCCCTTCCCCTACAACCCCTCCCCCTCTTCCTGCTCTCTCCCTCATCCCACCCAACAGAGAACTCAGTTTAGCCGTTGCATGAAATATCAAAACTTGGCAGACAGTCGTCTCACTCCCAACCCCCCCCCCCCCCCCCCCCGCTTTTCACTTTCTTCCGGCAACGTCCTTCCTTTCACTGGCTCTGGCGTTTCCCCCTCTGAGATTCTGCCCCCCCCCCCCCCTCCCCCCAACATCTTTCGGCGCCCCTGGTTTTGTTTGTTTTTTTTCTTTGAGAGCCATGGGTTATTTTCATTTTAAATTCTTATTATCTTGGGGCGGTCGGTGGTCTAGTGGTTAAGAGACCTGTCACCAATGCGAGAGGTCAGGGGTTCGAGTCCCACCGGGGCAAAGGATTTTTCTTCTCGTATGTGGCACCGATCATTCGGGCCCACAAAATCTGAAAAATAAATGCAATTCTAAATTCCGAAATTTAAAATAGCTGAGCTGACCCTTCACACCACGTGATTGTAATGTGTTATGTCCAGTGTGTGAGAGAATGTGTGTGATTCACGTGAGCGTGCGTGTTGGGTTCAGTTCGCGGCGCTTTGAGCCGATTCATGAAATTGGGAAAAGCGCCTATACAATACTCATTATTATTATTATCTTCATTGGTTTCTATTTTGGAAATGTTTCTTTGCTTTCTTTAGACAGAATACAGAATACTTTATTGATCCCAAAGTTGGGAAATTGCAGTGCTGGCCCGCATACTAGTAAAACACACAACTGATAAACATTTTAATAAATGAGACTACAAAAATAAGTAAAACAGACAGTCTTGACCAGGAAAATTACTTAAAATCAAGAATAAAACACACTATCACATAACACAATGTCCTGTCACATTCAACACTTATTGATACATTCATTCCGACATTCACTCCGCACATTCACGCTGCACATTCACTCACTCTGCTTCACATTCACTCACTCTGCTTCACATTCACTCACTCTGCTCTTTCTCTATCTCCTCGATCTTAACTGGGCACTGCGGAGCGCCACAGTGCTGTCCACAATTGTGATTTTGGGGGTTTCTGCCGCTGTGGCGTCATCACAGCAACCTGGATTTCAAATAGCCACAACTGTGACTGTGTTTCCACAACACATTCTGATTGGCTGTACTACGACACTCGGCGCGCAAACATGGCGGACAGTGCATCTTCAATCGGTTTGTCACCGAGCACCGCTGTGTTCAGTTTTGCAGTTAGTAGACACACCCAGCGCAACGACTGTGATGTGCACATGTGTGTTTCGCGCGCTGTGCCCAGTTAAGAGCAGGCTTAAGGGTGTTGAACAAATGAACGTGTGTTCCTTTTGGCCATTGTGCCCATTTCTATGACTTTGCGGTTTCTAGTAGTGGAGAAATAATTATGACTTTCTTTGGCCTAACGCTTCCGTACCTGTAAAACACGCCGATCGACAAAGTCGCTAAGAATAGCCACTAATCAGCCCTGTCTGGTCTGACGAGCTGTCGGGAAGCCGGGGTGGCCGAATGGTAGAGCGTTGCACTCTCAATGCTCGCGTCGTGAGTTCGTATCCCGGCTGGTGCCAAATATTTGTGCTGGCTTTTTCATCGTTGCCCCGTCTTTCATCAGTATCACCCGTATGCGGTGGAAAAGGACGTTAAACCCCCAAACACCCACCCACCCTTGACGAGCTGTCTTTTACAAATGTTTTAGTCAAATAGTATGATTTTACTATTGTTATTACTGGAGTGTTTATGTAAGTTATCAACTCTTGTGCTGCTGCAACTGGAAGCATGACGGGGAGAGACAAAGTGAGAGACACGGAAAGAGAGAGAGAGAGAGAGGGAGATTTTATAAGCCAAACTCTTGTGTGATTTCATGATCTCCTTTACTTGTCGGTGAAGCCGAAGACAAATTTCCTCTTTTAAGGACAATAAAGTTATCTGTATCTGTATCTTCATTCCGCAACCAGATAACGTCGTCTGCTCAGTACGCGGTACGCTTCTACGTGCGTAGAAGAAGACATACGCCAACCAGAGTCACCATAAAACCTGCTCTTAACTGGGCACAGCGCGCGAAACACACATGTGCACATCACAGTCGTTGCGCTCGGTGTGTCTGCTAACTACAAAACTGAACACAGCTGTGCTCGGTGACAAACCGATTGAAGATGCACTATCCGCCATGTTTGCGCGCCGAGTGACGTAGTACAGCCAGTCAGAATCTGTTGTGGCAGCCACAGTCACAGCTGTGGCTGTTTGAAATCCAGGTTGCTGTGACGACGCCACAGCGGCGGAAACCCCCCAAATTACAACTGTGTCACAACTGTGGACAGTACTGTGGCGCTCCGCAGTGCCCAGTTAAGAGCCGCCTTAATGGTTTCAGATGCTAAGAATTATTGTGTGCCAAGTGACCGGTACTGACGAGTACGGTGTAACGTATTTCGTACCGCGTACGAGTATCCCACGTGTTTGCCGGACTTTTTTTTCGGTTTTGGCCTTGTATGCGAAAAGCAGGTATGAGGGACGGTTCCTTGACGCCTCTCACTGCAGCAAACACGAGTATGATCAAAGTGCAACACTCCCACTAAGCCAAACTTAAATCCATGCAGACATAACCTAACTGATTATGAGAGAGAGAGAGAGAGAGAGAGAGAGAGAGACTCGGGGAGAGAGAGAGAGGGGGAGGAGAGAGAGAGAGAGAGAGAGACTCGGGGAGAGAGAGATGGGGGGGAGGAGAGAGAGAGAGAGAGAGAGTATAACAATGCCTGTTTTTTTTTTTTTTTTTTTAGCCCAGTGTTCAGCTTATGAATGAACTCCTACGCTATTTCTTGATTCTTAATTAATTTTAAATTAATACAATTAGTTGAATCTGTGATTAATATTGATTGTTCTTAATTATTTTTTTTTGTTGATTCATACTGAGCCTGTCGTATACCTTAACCGCCCGTTTCGGGATGAACAAAGTGCATTTGATTCGGATAACTCGTGCACAACCCTAAACGTACTTGGAAGGAACTGAGTAAAGCGCATTCGACGGAAGTTTTCCACAACCGGCCCCCGTGGTGTAGTGGTTAGCACTTAAGATCATGGACCGGGACTGAGACCCGGGTTCGAGTCCCAGCCGAGGCAAGCGGGATTTTTCCTACCTATGTCGGCTCCTACCCAGAGCGGGTGCGCTATGGGCCCGATGGGGAGGCTGTTGCCACACAGCCGAGATTCACCCACTTCACGGGTGCGACTTTGGGGGTGCTTCCCTTGGTATGACATGTCTTATGATGTGGATGATTACACGGCCGGCACCGCAGTTGCCGTAGTTCCCGGGCCTGGTTAATGCCGGGATATTTATGACAGGCCAGGAAGCGTGGAATGCGGCCCTGTCCCGCAGTCCCAAACCACATGGACCTCCATAGCGTCATTTTTACCACCATCCTATCTCCATCATCATTCCTAATAAAAATTGCCCCAGCTTCCGAGTCCTCCGTTGGTTCCACCCATGACCTGGGAGAAACACCACTGGAGCTGGCAAAGAGCTGGGGCAAAAAAAAAGTAAAAGGTTTCTACAACGCTGTTATCTGCCTGACAAACGCATTGAAGCTTTAATTCCGCACGCAGGCGTGTCGCAGTCTTTGAGTGGTTCTTGTTTGGATAGCGACTGACTGTGCTTTTGCCCGCTGAAAGGAACCAGGAATGAAATATTCATTGGTCGCGGCCATTAAGGTTTGTTTAGACTGCCATATTGTTGTCTTAAGGCGAGCGAGAAAATACGGCCACTATCAGATGACAAATGTCAAAGGACAAGGGAAGGAACAAAGGATCATGTGCTGTGTATGCGTTTTACCCAATTTCCTGGCTCAGCTGAACCCAAACACGCACGCTCACGTGAATCACACGCAATTCTCTTACACTCCGGGCATCAACGCGTGACATAGTCACGTGATGCGAAGGGCCAGCACAGCTTTTTAACTTTCGAAATTTAGAATTTTTTTATTTATTTTTTGTTGTTGTTCGGGCTGACCATATCCAAAGCAGAAGGGGAGGGGTTGGGAGGTTGGGAGATTGCAGAGAGAGAGAGAGAGAGAGAGAGAGAGAGAGAGAGAGAACCTTTATATTACAACGGTAGAAGTTACAGGCATATAGTAATACATACCAATTTTAAAACTTGCCGTTGCTACACTACATGAGCTAATACTACTGTAAAAAAAGGAGATACTAAGTAAGGACAGCACAGAGAGAGAGAGAGAGAGAGAGACTGGGGATACACACGAGAATTCCGCTCTTGTCGTGAAACCTACCCCCTATTTCCTTTCCTTCCTAATTTAGCCGTGCAACTCGTCTGTGGGCGGCACTGGACAGTGTCCCCCCTGCATCCTCTGACCTTTCTGTTGCAGACAATTCCGTTGCCACTCAAGGCTCAGGTTTTATTGAGCGCCCCAAAAGCTGTTTCAAAGGACTGCAAAGGAGGGCGGCCTAAGAAGGGCCACTTGTGTTTGTGTCTGCGGACGCTGGCTTCGTTTGGAAAGGGTCGAAACTGAAAGTACAGTTTCCAGTGTTGGCAGAGCAGTGAAACTGTGCCGAGATGGTTGGAACTAAACTGTAATGAATGCTTTATTGTGTAAGCCTCATTTAGCCAGCGGAAGTAATAGATCTCTTCTCTTTTTTTTTTTTTTTTTTTTTCAAGTGAAGATGGGCAAATCCGATCCCTCCCCCCCCCCACCTCAGTGTCTACCCCCCCTCTTCCCCTCCTACCTCCCCGCCCCCTTCCCCCTTTCACACACACACACACACACACACACACACACACACACACACACACACACACACACGCACACACACACACACACACACACACACACACACACACACACACACACACACACACACACACACACACGTACTTTCGGGACCCGCCGAAGCAAGTCTTTGAACTCAAAGTCGAGCAATTACCGAGGCTATTGTGGAGAAGCCAAACATGGTCTTGGTCCCTTCGCACGAGATTCAGCCTGTGCACCATTATCGTTCTCCTAACTTCTCCTTACGACGGAGATCAAACGTCGAAGTGAGCAATCACTCTCTCTCTCTCTCTCTCCCCCCCCCCCCCCCCCGCGCCCCCACCCCCTTCTTTTCTTTTCCGTATGCAAGCCTCTTATTTAATAGTGTCGTACAAAGGCTTTATTTCTGTCGCTGTTTAATTGAGCTTTGTCTTTTATCTGCTTCTGTTTTACCGGTTGTTGTTGTTGTTCCTCAAGTTTTTTTTTAAAAAACATTAATGTAGATAACCAGTTTCAAATCCCCCTCCCCCTCCCCCACAACGTCAAGAACCCGTGTTTTAATCCCAGAGGGTAGTTTGAATTATTTCATCAAGCATGCTGTTACATTTCATGGTGAGCTGTTGTTGTTGCTGTTGCTGTTGTTGTTGTTGTTGCTGCTGCTGCTGATGATGATGATGATGACGATGATGACGATTTGACTATTTGTTGGCTGCAGGACATCATTCAAATCCATTGTGTCCATAAATACAGACAAATGGGTCTAAACTGGTCACCGTAAGCACTTCTCAGCTCAGAGCCGACCTTTCACAACCCTCCGTCACACACTAAAATCCCTGGACAACACAAAACCTTTCCATAAACTCCCTGGAGTCGAATCGAGTAAGACCCGCGCGCATCTGATTCATACTCTGGGCGACAAAGTCACTTAACAATCATTCTATTTGGCTCGCCACCAATCAGCACTGAAGCAACAGCTTTTGTCGTCTGCCCGTGTAGAAGCACAGGCACCTGCAGCATACCATCTGTCCTTGTCCCGTGCATGTTTTTTTCCCCGCAGTCTTTTCGTAGGAAGGTAACCAGCGAACTACCGTTGCCTCTAACTGTGTGAACTGAACCTGTTTACGTAACTTGATGTTTTTTCGATTTTTGCTGTAGCTATCGAGCAAAAAAAAAAAAAAAAAGGAAACTGCTCGTGGTTTCTTTCGTGGTAAACGACTAGAACTAATCACGTAAGCTCTTTGTATATATGTTACGCGTATAATTTCTGAAACTACCCATTTCATGAAATACGCACGATTTTGCTCATTTCGTGAAATACGCAGCCAAATTGCGCGTTTCATGAAACGGCCAAATTTACTGGCCATTTCATAAAATGAGCAAAACTTTGTTGCGCATTTCACGAAATACGCATTGGAGAATTTGAGAAATTACGCGTAATTTGAGAAATTACGCGTAACATAATACTCTCCGTCATACGCGACAAATCTGGACGAAGCCCGCAGCGAGTCGCGTGCCTGTGTGTCGAAATTACCGAGTGAGTGAGTGAGTGAGTTTTAGGGCTTAAAGCCGCGCAAGCCGCAAAGACTAATTCGCGGCTGAGTGTGCCTACACTAGCGACGTGAAAAGTCCACTAAGCATTATTCGCTTTCTACCGTTTCCATAAGAGGGAGACAAAGGGCACTACTATCAAACAGGCGACGCACTTACATTATTTGTACATCGCTCTAAATAGAGGGGCTTTGCAGGTCACTTGTTACGTACCACATAAGTGTGCGCGCTAAGAGCAGCTACGTCCATCTTGAGAAGAGTAGTGGTTGTGGCCGGTGGTGTGGAAACGGACAGAATATCCTATGTCATTTGGTAGAGCTAGAAGTGCCTAAGCGCCCTGAGTTGATAAGCACTTAGGTCTTTTTACCATTTTTACGGTAGACATCTCTCTCTCGTCCCCCCCCCCCCCCCTTTTCCTTCTATTCTTTTCCCCCTTCGTCTTTTTATAATCTTATGTTGTTGTAGTTTAGCAAGGACAGATTGTCAGACAGGTTCTCGTGAACCTATATCTCAATCCTTGTGTAATAAAGTTTCATCATCATCATCATCATCATCATATCATCATATCTCTTCTCTCTCTCTCTCACACACACACACACACACACACACACACACACACACACACACACACACACACACACACACACACACACACGAAATGCTTTTGCATATAGCATCAGTTTTATTTACATAGTCAACTGGTTCACATCATTGTTTAAGTCACACAACTTCTGTGGTTGAAATTTCAACAAAAAGCTCAGGCACGCAAAAGAAACCTTCAATAAAAGTACAAGAGGGAACGTACAATGGCAACCATGATTACACCAGTCGGAAAAGGGCAAAGGGGGGAGGGGGGGGACGGGGGGATGATGAGCTTTGCGGACAAAATCACAGAACAGTAAACAGTCTGCATAAGAGTGAATACAAGTCATCTAATTTGGCCACGGTTTCAGAGTACAAATAGACATAGAATACAACATGTTTACCATCCAGCTACAATGCAAGATAACTAAAGGGTTTTCTTCAGCCGGGCTTTGCGATATATATAACAGAAATACTGACATCAATATTGTTTTTGCCTTAGAGTTATAATTATGAAAAAAAAAGCCAAGTTTTCAGTTCGCAATATTTGCATTTTTGCATTCGCATTCTTTTTCTTACACTACAGACAATCACAAAAAAAAAGCAAACCAGCTTGCGTAATTCACAAATAACGGTTGCTTCCTGCTGTTGTTAGGCTGATTGTTGTTGTTTATGTTGTTGAGCTCTTGCAGGATTTTTTTTCTTTTTTGTTGTTTGTTTGTGGAGTTCATTTGTTTGGTCTTTTTTGTTTGTTTGGGTTTTTTTGTTGTTGTTTGGTTGGTTTTTGTTGTTGTTGGTTTTTGTTATTTATTTATTGTAATGGGATCTCCCGCAAACGGGGGACAAAGTCGCATAGCCACTTTGGAGAAAATTGATAAAAACTGGTGGAGGGTGGGGGTGGAGGGGAGTGTCAAGTTTAGCGACTTATGACCCCCCCTCCCACCCCTCCCCATTTTCGAGTCCTGTCAAACAACTTATACAACTGCTGCCAAAGTTTCAAGGCTGGTAAACATGTTAAAAACGAGCATATCATACAACCACGCCGCGGCTGTACCAGCAGTGATGACTCCCATGTCACACTTTACCGGCCGTTTTCTCAAAATGGCCGCTTTTCGACAGCAAGTTTGCAACAAACTTATTATTATGTCACGCCTCACCATGCTACAGACATATTTTGGACCAAAAGAAAGGGTATTTTGTGTACTTTTCATTGATGCCGATATCTGCATAATTATGCCCAAAATTACCCTTTGTTTCCCTTCTGTGAGGTTTGCTTGTGTGTGTGTGTGTGTGTTGTGTGTGTGTGTGTGTGTGTGTGTGTGTGTGTGTGTGTGTCTGTGTGTGTATGGGTGGGGGGAGGGGGGAGGGAGATAACATCTGCAAATAAACAATAGCGCACGCGTATTTTCCTCAGTCAGCTACGTAGTGAAACCTGAAGTTCTTGAACAAATAAATCAGGCAAAATAACATAGCTTTTTTCAGTCTGAAATAGCTAATATGAACAGTGCAAAACATGTTTATGAGCACGGTAGTCGTGGAGGAGGGGGAACAGGAGCTGGGAGTGGGGGGAGGGGGGCCCGGGGGGGAGGAGGGAGCTCGGGGGAGAGGGGGAGCGAATAACAACTCCATCGGAGCGAGTAACACAAAGGATTCGTCGTTTAAAGTCATACGGTTTCCACGTCTGGAACCGGCTTTTCTTTCAACATTAATGTCTACGACGGTTGAGCTAATTTACTGGTGAAAGAACTTTTATTTTTGTAAAATGAAAACTTTTTATTTTTATTTTTATTTTTTTATCCAAACACGCGTACGCGCGAACTCTCTCTCTCTCTCTCTCTCTCTCACACACACAACACACACACACACACACAACACACACACACACACACACCAACTTTCTTGTGACAACAAAAACCTTGCAGCCGCTTGGTGTTACAAGAAAAGCGCACTCCATTTAACCGACCAAGCAAAGCACCCACATCGCTATGCTCTCTGTAGGAGACGGGATGCGGGAGGCGGGGGCATGATGACTCCCTCCTCCCAACCCCCTCTCCTCCCCCCTGTCGTTACCCTGTGCTTGTGTCCTAGAAGTTTTCCATCTTTTAGCCTTTGGAACCAGAAACAACAAGGAAAAAAATTCCCTTTTTGGTCGTTCACAAACCCCCAGTTTCTCTCGCCAGTGGCAAGCGCCCAACGATCAGCTCAAATGCCCGGCCCCAGTACTCTCGTTAGATTCCGCTTTCCTTCCCATTTTCTCCCGCATTTCGATTCTCTAAGGCTGTAACCCCGAAACTCGTCAACGTGTATGCTGGTCCTGCAGACCTCCTCTGCTTTGCGCTTGCAAAAATAGCGGGAGCGAGTGAGCTCAGTACATGCTGGTTGCACGGAACGTTTCAGTGTGTAGACTGACGTTCGGGAATGGGAGGTTGGTTGGGTGTTTAACGTCCTTTTCCACCACTTAACACTTAGAAACCCGAGCCCGACGACCACCCCCTGCCAACTACAGACTTCAACATAAGGACCACTTGCAAATTTGGCTAAAATTCCTGGAAGATGTCCGTGCAGCACATGGTGGTTTTTCAGCTTCAGCAAGCTTTGCAGGATGCATTGTTAACCCTTTAACACTTTCACGGTAAACATTTTGAAAGATTCCTTGATCTCTATTTTTTTTGGTGTGAATTCTTAAAAATTAGACCTGTCTGTCAAGGTGGTCCTTGACTTATGTTGAAGTCTGTATATGATAAAACGTGTCAAAAAGAACAAGCCACTGCGCACCAGTAGCACCACTTATTACGCAAGGAGTGGGCTTTCACGCTAGGCCTGGGACCGCTCAGTGCAGACTGCATAATTGTGGCTTGAAGTGGCTTCTAGTAATCTGAAGATTTCAGTTAAAATTGCGATATTTGCATGGACTGTTAAGAGATAATGTCAACGCCGGAGAATAAAGCCAGTGCAATTTTTTTGGCTCCCAGCAACTGAGGATTTGAACTCAAGACCCGAGCATTGAACTTCAACGCTTTCAGTACCAGCTCGGCTCGGGTATCTTACGGGAGGTTTTTTTTTTTTTTTTTTTGGGGGGGGGGGGGGTGGTGTTAACGTCCTTTTCCACCACATAATGGCGATATCAAAGACGGAGTCAGGAGGGACAAGCCGGTGCAAATGTTCGGCTCTCAGCCAGTATTCGAACTCTCGACCCGAGCATTGAAAGCCCAGCGCTCTGACAACTCCCCGGTATTGGATGTACATGTATGTTACGGAACTTTTGCATCGTCCCATGCATGCATAGACCCCTCCGTGGAAGTGGTGTGGCTGTGGTTTTGGTAGCAGCTTTTGAAGACACGGTAGAAAAGAAGGGTGGGTGGGTGTTTGGGGGTTTAACGTCCTTTTCCACCACATAGGGTGATATCAAAGACGGGGCAACAATGAAAAAGCCAGCACAAATATTTGGCCCCAGCGGGGATCGAACTCACGACCCGAGCATTAGAAGTCCAACACTCTACCATTCGACCACCCCGGCTCCCCTGATAGAAAAGAAGAAGAGGACGACAAAGAACAAGAACAAAAGAAGATGAAGGAGAGAGAGAGAGAGGAGAGAGAGAGACTCGGAGACTGGAGAGAGAGAGAGAGAGAGAGAGGTGGCTCAATCACTGGACTAGTTCATCGGAAGGTCCCGGGTTCGGATCCGGCATCGCCAAAAATTGTGTGTGTGTGTGTGTGTGTGTGTGTGTGTTTCAGGGCCTCCGACTTCATCTTCGTCCTGGCCCAGAATACGCTAAAACTCGATTACCCTCCCCACCCCCACCCACCCACCCCCTTTCCCGCCAACACTCGTGTTTCTGGTGGGCACATGTGGCACTGGCAGAGAAGAAGGGGGTGGCCGGAGTGAGGGGGATGGGTGCAAAGATGCATTGCCCAGACTTTGTCCTTTAAATGTCGTCTGCGGAGAATATGCGTGTCTGATTATGAGGACGATTTCTGCCTGCGAGAATGAAAGGAATCCGTGCGATAACGAGAACGACACACAATCTGAACGTGCTGCACATGCGCTCTGAGCAATGTTGCGCCCGTGCCTCCATTTTCTCCTTTGAAGCAGACGACATTTCGATAAAGCGGAGAGATCTATCCATAATATCAACAAAACTACGAGATTTTTCTTTACCGTAAATGAGAGAGAACGGTTGCAACAAGTTTTCTTCTTCTTTTTTAAATGTACATGAACGCAGTTTGAAGAGAGAGAGAGACAGAGACAGATGGTAAGCTGATAATCAGTAAGTGTTCCTTTCATGCAAATTAACGTGAAAATGTGTTTCCATGTTTACGCTCTCTAATGTACGTATCTCTGAATTCTTTGAATGCTTCGTTTCATTTTCAGTTACATACTTTGCCATGCTGTCCTCAAATTTTCAAGGCCACTGCATTTCCACAACAGCAAATAAAAAGAAAGCCATTAAAAATATAAGACCGGCCTTAAACCAAATGCTGCACACACACACACACACACACACACACACACACACACACACACACACACACACACACACACACACACATTCCATAAGGAAATGAATTCAAAATATGCTTCACATTTCTTCAGTGAAAGATAATTTTAAAAAAGGCACATATACAAGCCAACACAAACCCAAACCAAATTCACCACATTCAAAGCTAAATAAGAATAGAAAAGAAAAACACTCACAATGTTTTTCACCACTGGGGTTTCATGACTAGCAGGATCAAGTCAATTCATGAATCTTAAAAAAAAAAAAAAAAAACAAAAGGGCACTAAAAAAAAAGAAAAGAAAAGAAAGAAGAAAGAGCACAGGCAACAACAGCTTCTTACTACAACGTAAAAGAGTATAAACTAAAAACACGGCGGTGATCATGATGCATCAAATTCAGGGGGGGGGGGGGGGGGGGTTTAACATGTATCAACTGTCATCTTCAGTGCTGTATCAAAAGAAATTTACGAACAAAACTTAAAAAAAAAAAAAAGTACACGTGTAGTCCAAACTTTAAGACCCCCCCCCTCCCTCCCCCCCCCCTCTCATCTTGACGACCACAAAGATTGATTGACACTTGACGGTTCATTGTGCCTGATCATGACACAAAAAAACACAATGTATTTAACAGCAGGGAAAAGCCAGTAACACAATGGCATACCGCAACACAAAGCACTTATTGCATAACATCGCTATTAATTTTGTTTTATCCTTTGGTCCGTTCACAGCCACACATAATGATCTCGTATGGAGGACACTGGTCAGTGTGAAAGGTGTAAATAAGACAGGCTAGTCAAGATGGCTGGGCTTCAGAGTATCGGTCATAATCCAATTCTCTCCGCTTGAAAAGGTCCATGATCCAAAAGGAGAATTTAGTGTGTGTGTGTGTGTGTGTGTGTGTGTGTGTGTGTGTGTGTGTGTGTGTGTGTGTTTGGGGGTTTAACGTCCTTTTCCACCACATACTGGTGATATCAAAGACGGGGCAAGGATGAAAAAGCCAGCACAAATATTTGGCCCCAGCCGGGATACGAACTCACGACCCAAGCATTAGAAGTCCAACGCTCTACCATTTGACCACCCCGGCTCCCCACAGCATTGAGCGAGTGTTGCAGACGCATCATGATGTGTTATGGTGCACGTCGGTGGTCTAGTGGTTAGAGACTTGTCACCAATGCGAGAGGTCAAGGGTTTGAGTCCCACTCGGGACAAAGAATTTTTCCATCTCGTATGTGGCACCGTTCATTTGGGCCGATCGTCGGGGGTTCTCTCCGGGTACTCCGGCTTCCTCCCCCTCTGCTTTGGAAATGTTCAGCCTATGAAATTTGAAAAATAAATGCAATTCTAAATTCCGAAATTTAAATAGCTGAGCTGACCCTTCGCACCACGTGATTGTAATGTGTTTATGTCCAGTGTGTGAGAGAATGCGTGTGATTCACGTGAGCGTGCGTGTTGGGTTCAGTTTGTGGCGCTTTGAGCCGATTCATGAAACTGGGTAAAGCGCCTATACAATACTCATTATTATTATTATCATGTTCCCAGCATGCTGTTTTTATTTTAAATTTGACCTAAAATCTGTGAAGTCTGGCACATTTTGGCATGATTTTAAAGTGCATCAGAGGACTAAGTAATATTTTTCACCAAAGGTGGATATCCACCAAAAGGTGGGAGGATTTAAGCCCTGAATTCTTTTTCCAGTCAGTCCTGTGACTTTACTTGAGAGTCATCAAATGTTGAATTGCAGTAGCACCCGAAAAACTTGGCCATCTTGGCTATCCCCCGAGGTGAAAGTGAAACGCACTGACACACTACGAACACTATGATAAATAATTCAAAATATATAAACGTTGCACACTACATCACATACAATTTGTTCTTCAGTAAAAAAAAAAAAAAAAAAAAAAGAAACCATAAAATCCTTGAGGTGGAAAATTCCAAATTATACAAACTGGTTTTTCTCATGGGCACATCTCCTCCTGATCAACCGGACACTGTATGATAAACGTTTTTGAAAAAAAATATAAAACTGTGCACATACTTGGACACGAGCAAACAACGAAGAAATGATTCCATGAACATACAATATTAAAGCAATACGGGTACAGATTTTCCTCCAACAGCTCCTGTTAAACGATTTTTTTTTCATCATACTTATAACATAGTCTGTAATAAGTACACAAAAAGATGTTACAAATTCCTTGTGTAAAAAATTCAACCAAAAATTACATACCGGGGTAACCATTCAACCAATCAACAGCAAACCAAACATGAAAAGTCTTATAATTTATACACGCTTCATGTATACAATTCCAAACACTCTCAATCCAATGACTACAATGAAAACGCAATACTGTACACGAATGTGTATCATGACTTAGACTCTTCCAGACAGTCTGCTCGTGCTAAAGAACTGCTATAGAATGGCAAAACCAAACAAGCAAAAAAAGCCCCCCCCCCCCCCCCCTCCAAAAAACAAAAACCCCAAAAACACATCCAAAACAACAAACAAAAAACACAACAACAACAAATAGTAACTAAAACAATGGACACACAAACAAAACTGTAATAATGACTGTTAAAAACCAAAACAAGATAACCCCCCCCCCCCCACCCGGTTAAAAAAATTATAACAAAAAACCCAAAAATATGATAATGAATATTTAACAATAAAAGGTGAAAAAACTCTCCTTTTACCTTGGAAAGCTAATCGGCTTTCCTCAGAATACCAAGAAACATGAGTCTGCCAGCCAGTTTACCATAAGATACAGTATTAATTATAATCAAACTACTCACTGGTTTAAAAAGCAGGAAAAAAATGAAAGAAGGAAGAACGTTAACTGATACTGGCAATAGCAGAGATCTCTCGTTAACTCAATATGTAAACAAAATTAGGTAATTAGACACAAAATGTATCTTAAAAGACTGCTGAACATTAAAAAAAAAAAAAAAACTCAAAGAACATGCCTTCCAATATTTTTGCTAAATTAACCCTTGTAGTGCTGAGCTTGCAATATTCTGAGCTACATGTACCTCTATGGCTCTTTTTTGGCGTAAAGACAAATTAATTCAGAAAGGGAAGGGGTTAATCCAGGCAGTGACCTGGGGCAGTCGGTGGTCTAGTGGTTAAGAGACTTGCCACCAATGCGAGAGGTCAGTGGTTCAAGTCCCACTCGGGGCAAACAATTTTTCCTTCTCGTATGTGGCACCGTTCATACAGGCCGATTGTCGGGGGATTCACTCCGGGTACTCCGGCTTCCTCCCCCTCTGCTTTGGAAATGTTCAGCCCACCAAAATTTGAAAAACAAATGCAATTCTAAATTCCAAAATTTAAATAGCTGAGCTGACCCTTCGCACTACGTGATTGTAATGTGTTTATGTCCAGTGTGTGAGAGAACGCGTGTGACTCACGTGAGCGTGCACACTGGGTTCAGTTCGCGGCGCTTTGAGCCGATTCATGAAATTGGGTAAAGTGCCTAAACAACACTCATTCTTATTATTATTCAATAGGAAGAGGTCGGGGGAAAACAAAGCATGAAAAGACAGACCACTTACAAGATACAACTGGTTTGGTTTTGAGTTGTCTGCGAGCATGCTACTCAACAGGTATACATTTGTTCAGTTCCACAACTATTCTGCACACGCACGTCCGGTCCACTTGCAATTAAAAATTTCATCGTATTTGTTCCACAAGTGCATGTACACACATGCGTATACCACGAAAATCGTGGTACAGACTTAAGAAAGCAAATTCGTATCACTGGCATATTATTTAATCATCTGGGTTATCAGAACAGAAGAATTAGCACTTCCTCTGGTGTAGTACGCATGTAGTGAAGCATTTACAGTAGCAAGTTAGCCGACGATAACGGAAGATCTTAACACTGGTGTTAATGTAAAAATTCACACTGGTCTTGTCAGCAGTACAAACTCATAATAGCAAGGTGATTGTGACGCAAAAATGAGTTGAATGTGATCGGTAAACACTAAACAGTGAAAAAAGCTCCACTTCACCCACAGCACCCCACTCCCCCCCCCCCCCCCCCCCCACCTTTCCCCAAAATAAAAACAAACTACAAAGAAACCAAAACCACTACACACTCATGCACACAAAACCCTTACCAAACATGTTCACTTACACTAACAGCACCAGCAATCTTCACATTGTCTGAACATGCATGTTCCTGCAACAGGTTTTTTTAGCAAGTCCTTCCTACTTATAAAGTGAACTTGCTATAATTATGATGCTGGTGTACTTAGAGCTAGGTCAGCCCACACACATCTGGGAAGCACATTTCAAAAGACAGCCGGAGCTCGATATCCACGCTGCACATCGGTCATAAACCAATTCCTTTTCAAAATGTCCAGTCATTTCCTTAAGCCTGCTCTTAACTGGGCACAGCGCGCAAAACACACACGTGCACATCACAGTCGTTGCGATCAATGTGTCTACTAACTACAAAACTGAACACAGCTGTGCTCGGTGACAAACCGATTGACGATGCACAGCACTGTCCGCCATGTTTGCGTGCCGAGTGACGTGGTACAACCAATCAGAATGTGTTGTGGAAACCACAGTCACAGTTGTGGCTATTTGAAATCCAGGCTGCTGTGATGACGCCACAGCGGGGGAAACCCCCCAAATCACAACTGTGTCACAACTGTGGACAGCACTGTGGTGCTCCGCAGCGCCCAGTTAAGAGCCGGCTTTACGAAGTCAGACACGTCCAGTCTCTTTTGCATCACAGTGGATCATGGACAGTTTTCAGGACAAATGTCCTATCTGCTCACTGTCAGCCAGGGCATTTGTCCTGTTATGGTTCCTACTGATATGAAGCTGTGGACAGCCCTCCACACATGTACAGTTATATAAAGCAAATTTTCAAATATATACGCAACATTTGGGGGTGGGGTGGGGTGGGGGGGGGAGGGAGCTGGTGTAACAAACTATGAAGAAATAACCGTCACGACTACTGCACAGCTGAAGGAGCAAGTATTTCATTTTCCTGACTGTTGTGACTAAAGAAAAGAAAATTCTGAGCATGACATAGAATGTCCGTAAAATTGTGACTAAGTGATCACACATCACTGAAACAACCAGCCATCACAGATGAAGCGTAAAATGGGGTCAAAAACAGGGGTTAAAAAAAAAACTGACAGTGTGACATCTGAGTAAAAATTATGTGTGCATGTGCAGCTTTGGACTGCCTGTCCAATCAACACACCATCACTGTCAAAAGAAATGAAAAACACAATGGCAAAAACCTTCATGACTCATACATGTGTGACCTATGACCTTGACCTATAAGAGGTCACTCAAAAGGCATTGTTACCAGTCAACACTATGCAAAATTTGGTGTTTTCTTCTTCTTCTTGATCGTGGTTTGGTGCTTTTAATAACGTTACTTGGGTTGGCTTTTTTTTTTAAGCTGACTTTATGACCTTGACCTTAGGAGAGGTCAATCAAAATCACATCACAGTGATCACTGCACTAGATTTAGTGCACATACCATTTTTAGTTTCTGGGAAACCGCCAGTTTGGAAGTTTACAACACACACACACCCACACACACACACACACACACACACACACACACACGCACAGATGGCGGAGAATAATTACACAGATTCACTCTGACGCCAAGTCAAACAAGAGTTTACGTCGTCTGATTCCCAAAACCAAAAGCACACACAGAAACAGCCTGTGATCATCAACCCATACACACATGATCCCAAAGCCATGCACACACACTGTATGGTGTCACGGTTGAGTGAGCAGGAAGTCGAAGAGACTTTGTGGAGGAATGTCTTCAGCATCAGCAGCAGCAGCAGCGGAGGCGCCCCCGGACACCCACGAGTCGTCGCTGAGGACGGTAAGACAGTAGGTCTGAACAGCCAACATTAGCTGACCGACAGTCCAATTGCGTCTCATGATCATTTGTGTCACCGCATCAATCTGCACACAAAGAAACGCAGCAGGGCACAGTCTTCGTAAAATGTAAAGAACAAGGCAGCATGATTCAACTGCTTTTTAAAAAGAAAAAAGAAAAAAAGAAGAAGAAGAAGGGAATAAAAAGAGATAATGCAGAGATAATGAAGACCTATCTCTTCCGCCAAGCCTTTGACAGCTAAACCTCTGTTAAGCCTCAGTGTCTGTGTGCATCATGAGTTCGTTGCACTGCCAAATTGTATGTAAGCGGAGGGGATGTATATAGCGTGTGTGTGTGTGTGTGTGTGTGTGTGTGTGTGTGTGTGTGTGTGTGTGTGTATGTGTGTGTGTGTGTGTGTGTGTGTGTGTGCGCGTGTGTGTGTGTGTGTGTGTGTGTGTGTGCTTTAAGCGCAGCGAGTCCTAGAAGCTGGAGAAAGGCGCTCTATAAAAGCCATGTACTATTATTATTATAATGCCAAAGACTTGACAATTTTCTTGATGATGATGGTCTCTTGTAACGTACAGGAAAAACTGATGATGATGGGCCATTTTTAGGCGCAGCAAAAATTCCCACGCAAACTACCCCTACCTCGGCAATACTTTTTTTACACAAAATCTGTCAGAGCTACAGAGCTGTGCTATGAATACAGCCAGTATCATTGGATGAACTTCCAGAGTCTAGAAAATGAAGGCATTTGAACAACTTTTTCGTCAAAATACGTAACATGACTGATTTTTTTCAATGGGCGGTATCTCTTCTAAAAAATGCAGCAAGAGAAAAATCGTGAAAAATCGGTCTGGAGAAGGTGACTTCCCATTTAATCTCAAAGTAAGAAGCGCTTCAAGGAGATGGTTTAGGACATGCTCTACAATTACATCTCTCTCTCTCTCTCTCACACACACACACACACACACACACACACACACACAACTTTACAGGATGGGGCAGATTTGGCTACGCGCAGCAGTAAGTTTCAGTGCTAAAAAACAAGACTGTGACGTTTCTCCAGACAATACATACTTTCACACACACACAGTGACGTAACGAAATCTGCGTCATGGACACCTTACATGCACACTACATTGCTGCGTTCGTTTTGGCGGGAGTTGTGAGACGTGTGTTTCTCTATAGAGAAACAACTTAAAAACCAACAACAACAACGACAACAACAAAACGGCAGTGTCAAAACAACATTCATGATCCAAAACATATATGCCCTTCTCGCACATACCTGATGCAGTCGGGAGTCACCAAATGTGAAGTATATGAGTTGGGGGGCGTGTGCCATGCTGGCTGCGATCCACTGCAGCGCCACCTTCAGGCAAGGGTCACCGTGAAACGCACCACATCCCCAGTTACCGGTAGCAATGGGTCTCCTACCAGGCAACACCTGATAGAAAATTTGAGTAATGCATGAAAAACAAACAAACAAACAAAAAAGCAACAACTTAAAGAAAAGCACTGCATTCCAAGTAACTGGTAGCACTAGGTCTCTGATCAGGCAACACCTGTTACACAATTTGACTTCAACATCCTGCTTTGTTGGCGCGAGACCATACCTCTACACTACCGACAATCCTGTCTACTAATCTGCTGTATGAATGATTTCAACAGACAAACAAAAAGTAGCAGCAATGAGCACTTATTCACTTACCCTGACAAGCGTGGCACCAAACTCATCCAACACGCTGGACAAAATGGAATGAGCAAGTTTCACAGCATAAGCTTCCAATCGGTTGAAAGGGATGTCCAGAGCATCTTGAAAATCCGTCAAACGATCCTCTAGCGACCTTCCAGTAAGGTCGTTTGAGCTGAGGGAAAGGTCAAACTCTGATCCTGACGCTGACTGCACTGTGGGTGGTCTTCTCGGCTGCTGCCGTGACAACCGGGCTGATCCAACCAGAGCTTCACGCATGATTTGGTCAGCCAGATTTTCAGAGAAAATGCTGATGTCTTCGTCCTCCTGTGTGACCTCCTCCATGTCATGGTGCAAGATGGTGACTGCCTGTTGCAGAATGGTGTTGGCGATAAAATCAGCGTAATCCTCAATTTCGTCAACACTGTAGTGACGGTTCAGTCTCTCCATCTCCTCCTGGAACTCGGACCCCACCCGACGGGGGATTGGGAACCAGTATTCCGTCTCAGAGCTGTCCGACTTCCACAGGCGCGACTCCCGACTCTGGCTGCGTTTCGGCCGGTGATGCCTCGGGCTTGATGGTGTCTGGCCGAAACTTGAATTCAGCAGCTCACTTTCAAAAGTAGCAAGAGTGGTGTCTCGAAAGCCACTCATGCTGCTTCGTCGGGACTCCGTGGTGCTGGCCGTGGATCCCGAACTCATCAGGAACAACTGCGGCACGGAAGTGTCCGCGTTCATCAGCTCCTGGGCAAAGGTGGATAACACAGGGTCCTTGAACCCACAAGAACTCCGCCGACGATCCAGAGAAATGCTGTCCAACGAACCGCGTCGCCAGGTGCGAGCTCGCACATTCGCAAGGTCATCATCGCCTTGCATTTTTTTGTGGCCGCCATCGTCGGACCGGTTGCTGCTGAGACGGCTGCTACTGAACGCCTGGAGAGAGAGGTTCACGCTGCGTTGACACGGCTCACTGCTGCGTCGCTCGTAACTTTTCACATTAGGTCTGCTCTCCACCTTGACAAAGGCATTGGTGACGGTCTCCCGACTCAGTCGGTTGGTCAGCCACGAGAAACACGGCGACTGTGACCGCGTTCTGCGAGGACTGGCCCGCCCTGAAGACAACACCCCTGCACCGGTTTTGGTCTGCATGTAGCTTTCTGTCACCACGTTGCCCTTCTCGGACGCTCCGATCACGGCCGCCGCTACCTCGTAGCTGCTGCGCGGAACGAAGGTATCGTACTTCCGCCCGTGGTAATAGGACAGGCCCCCTCGATAAACCCTTCCACCTTCAGACAACTTGCTGAGGTGTTCGGGCAAAGACTGAAAGACTTGGTTCACTATCTCGGCAGCTGCCCTATAGCAGTCCAGGTTGAGATCACTCGAGGCACCTGTCTGGTCACTTCCCGCGGCTGGTTCCGGATCTGAAAGACTTGTGTTGGTTGACTGAGCGGTGGTGTAAGCAGTGTTTGGCAAAACAGCAGTAGGCATAGAGGATGGCACAGGTTTTGAACTAGAACTGTCCCCAGCAGCGAAAGAAGTCAGGTCCGAAACTGCACACAACTCATCAGACTTCAGTTCTTTGCTTTGAGCTGGGGCACCAGGCAACAGGCTTGAAGAGAGCGTCTCACTCACAACACTTGGTGGGTGAGAATGAGAAATTCCCACCTGTTCTGTAGGAAATGGACTGGCAGGAATTTCAGCACTTTCAGACGGAGAAGGCGGAATGCTTTTAAAAGTAACTATCGGGGACGGTGACAACGTCTTGGTGCGCTCAACCTCCTGATTCACACCACCCTCCTCACTAGTCCTTCCTTCTCTGCTCAAAAAGTGTGTAACATTTTGTTCGACAGGTAAAGTCCTCATGCTGTCTGCGTCTGTCCTTTGTACACTACTGTCAGTGAAAGACACACTTTTCACGTCTCCTCTCCCCGTTCCCGTTCCACGTTCGACCGATTCCACAGACTGAGAACTAGACTTCACATCTTTTACGTCCGACTCTTGTTCCGAAGGCCCTGACGCTACAGGTGGAATGTTTGACCATGTGATGCTCTTTGCCTTTTTCTGCGCAGCCGCGAGCACGTCCGACTCCGCAGAGTGGCTGCTCAAAGAGCTGCTGTTCTTCGACTGTGAGTCGAAACTTTCCCGCAGCCCACTGCTGCAGCTGGATGAGGAGGACAGCGAGTCTTTCCGCTCCTCGTAACTCGCCCTGCGGTACACTCCCTCCCTGTTCACGCTCAGCTCTGCTCTCCACCGAGAGTCTGACGTAAACCGCTGGAAGTAGAGGTCGTCCACTGCCTGTGAAAAGACCTCGTGGACGATCTTGTCAGCAAACCAGACATACACATCATCCGAGATACTGTCGTCCTGTGTTGACGGCTCTGGTCCCCCGCTGGATATGGACTCGGCAGCTTCTTTCAACCCTTTCCTCGTCTCTTTCTCTACCAAGTTTTGCACATACATGTCTATACGACAAAGGGCCTTCACAGAAATGCACTGTAACCGCCCTGCGGCACCATCGGACACAGAAAGATCCTGATCTTCCTCTTCCAATGCAGCGTTGTGCTCAAACTCGGCCACGGACACCATGTCTGACGATCCGTTGTCCCCTCCAAACCGCACGCCAGCGGGACGCAAAACTTGCGGCCGGTGAACGCCCACAGGAAGTTGCCCCTGCTGAAAGTCCTTCATGTCAGGCATCATCTGAGCGGCGACCGACGTCCCTTCCTGCATCAGACTACTGACGAAGGAGGCAGCGTAGTCCGACAACGCTGCCCCGTAAGTCTCCTCCTCGATGATGCCATGCTGTGCTTTCTCCGCCTGGACCAGTGTTTCGTAGATCTCCTCCAGATCCGAGCTGAACTCTGAACTGTGCTTCGTGCTGGAGCTGCTCCTGCGGGAGGTCAGGTCACTGAGCTGCGAGCTGCGTCGACGGAAGTTCGCCAACCACTCAGTGTAGTCGACCTCGAGAAGGTCGCAGCTGCCGTTCTGAGGCCGTGGAATGATCATGGGGAGAGACAGCCGCTCACCGTTTCCTCCATGACTGTGATTGTTTCCATCATCTCTTGAAGCCTGGACAAACGTACAACACAAAAATAAAAACAAACGCATAAAGGGACTTTGGTCACTGCAAGGGAGAGAACTGTCCTTGTGATGGAATGTGAAACTCTGACGCAAAGAATTTGTTTTTAGTGTGTTTGATTTGTTTTTTGAGGAAAAGGAGGAGGGGGTGAGGGGGGGGGGGGGCAGCGTGGTTTGACACTTTGCTCTCATTTTGTTTGTTTTTTTGATTTGCTCAAACGAATGAAGTGAAACACAGGCTGAATACTCCCAATACAGAAACTTTGTGACTACGCACGATGACAGCAGTAGTCAACATAGTCATGAACATGCTGGAAAAGTTAATAAAAGTTACACGAGTTCTGCAGTGGGCAGCAAAATAACCTTTTACACTACTAAAATGTGAACTGGGAGGATGGGGGTGGGGGGGTGTTGACAGGTCAAAATGTCAAAGGAGGGTGTCCTTTTTGTACTGCATGACAAACTTTTCTATTTTTTCTTAATTTTAAAACAGAATGCTAGGGTTGCAACAGCCAGTTTTTTGTATGAAGCAAGTGTACCTGTACAATATGGCCTGAGTCCTCCCTTGGTGTGCTAGCAGCTTGGCCACCTGGCATGTTATCAGACGAGGTGCTGCCGAGCGACATTTCCCCAAGATGAAGGTCATCTTCTGAGTTGTCGTACCTGTGCAAACAGGCTTGCAATGCGACAATAAGCCGTGCTGCTTCCACTATCCCGTGTGACAGCAATCCTCTTGACACAATGTCGGCCATCTCGGTGATCTTGGGCGGCACAATGTTGACTGTTGAAGAAACGGAGAAAATGAGAACACACTAATCAAATATTGATTGTCATAAGTATGGGGAAATGTCAGGCATAACCATAGAACATTTTCACTCGTGAGGTGGAAAAATGAAAATGACTGGAAAAACCTGGGGCGGTCGGTGGTTTAGTGGTTCACAGACTTGTCACCAATGCGAGAGGTGAGGGGTTCGAGTCCCACTCGGGGCGAAGAATTTTTCCTTCTCGTATGTGGCACCGTTCATTCGGGCCGATCGTCGGGGGTTCTCTCCGGGTACTCCGGCTTCCTCCCCCTCTGCTTTAGAAATGTTCAGCCCACCAAATTTGAAAAATGAATGCAATTCTACCTTCCGAAATTTAAATAGCTGAGCTGACCCTTCGCACCACGTGATTGTAATGTGTTTATGTCCAGTGTGTGAGAGAATGCGCATGATTCACAAGAGCGTGCGTGTTGGGTTCAGTTCGCGGCGCCTTAAGCCGATTCATAAAATTGGATAAAGCGCCTATACAATACTCATTATTATTACTATTATTATTATCATCTGTATTTATCCTGATATCATGCAAAAACCTGCTATCATCATCAAAATCTCACCTTCTTCTTCCACACTTTCCTGGGCTGTCAAGAAGTCTGAATCCCTCTCTGACGGTGTCCCCTGGACGCTGGACCATGACCGCCACATCCTGTCTGGCTCCATGTGACAAAACCCTACATACGCTTTGTTGACCTCACGCATGACAAAGCTGTCCATGTACTGGCGACGATGACCTCCCCAGCGGAACGATGTAGCGTCGATGGCACACAAGGTGTTCAGCAGGTTTCCACTTGGGTCTCTCTGCGCACCAGAAAAATCGAAAGGATGCTTATGAACTAAAGAACGAATAATTGCAGCTTTCAATGCGAGGACATTCGGACCGTTAATACCTGTGCCTTATCTGTCAAATACGGATGGTTTCAGCCCAAGGCACTTCGGGTTGAACAGTTGGGAATAACTACCCATATTCATTTCACTTTTATCTTTATCATTTAGCGAGTCTTCAGGGATGGATTTAAAATAAAATACTGGTTTGAAAAGGAAAATGCTGGTTGGAAAATCAGTAGCCGGTAGAACCTACCGGTTCTTATTTTGTTTGACTGGTTTCAAAAATAAAGGAAAAGAGAGAAGAAAAAAAAAAGTCTCCGAGTCAGAGAGAGAGAGCCGTGCCGAGATGTAGTAGTGAGTGTATGACGCCTGTCATTTAATTAATTGACAAACACCATAACAGTTACTTTTAGCAAGTAACTTATCACTGCATTCGTCGGCAGATTTTCGGTGGCAAAATTTGTTACTGGTTTCCGTGATTGGCCTACCCGGTTCGCGTGCGAGTAGGTTTGTTTACTGTGACGTCGTACCGGCTTGGAAAATGCCTAGCGCGATCATTGGTCTTGTTACCTGTGCATGGTCGTGAAATGGTCCGGCATACTGCAAGGAAGCTGCATAGCCTGTACACTGAGCAAACTGCTCAAATCCACTGATGATGATCGCCTCGTTCTCCTCCATGTTTTCCATGAACACCATGGCCACAATCAGCTCCGGGCAGGTGCTGAATCGTATCTCCTCCTGTAGAGAACAGTAAGGAAAATGAGCACAATGGTATTACAATGGAAGCTTTTAAAAAAAAATTTCTTTTAAAAACTGTTTCATCCCATTCAGAAATTCAGGTTGCTTCTGTCAGGACAGCATGTTGCAACAGCGCAGTGCCACTCAGTAACACCACAGCAAAGGATAATCAGATGTGGCAAGGAAAATCCGAATAAGTCAAGACTTACGAGCACTGCAGGGGAGAGAACTGTGCTTGTAAGGTAATGTAATCTTAATCTGCACAGAGATAGGAGAGACGGGATGGGATGAGGTGATTAAAATGAACTGAGAAGAGGTGAAACTGGCCAGTTTGGTAGCCCATCTAAGGCGAACAGAACTTTCCCAGACAGTTCATATATCACACACAAAAAAAAAAAATCAATTAATAGCAAGTACCTGCACCCTTCCACGTCCAAGCACCCCGCCACCGATGGAGCGATTTGCAAAGTCCACCTGCAGACCCACAATGAATCCATATGTACTTTCACAAAGAGACCACTCTCTCAGGGGTCTGAATAAGTGTCCTGAGTAACATGAAAGTACAATTACAATAAACCTTCCTTTTAAAGTCTCAAAACGTTTGTCAGGCATACAACACTGCTGTGGAAAACTTTTCATTGAATACGCTTCATTCATGCATCGATATCTGTTGCCTGGGACACAATATAGCATCTGATTCTGAAACCAATCTGGTCACTCAGGTTGGCGTGTATGTTGCTCTATGTGTGTACATGTAGTTCAAACATAGCACGTACTGAGCAGATGACGTTACTGGGTTGCGGACTAGACCGGGGCGGTCGGTGGCCTAGTGGTTAAGAGACTTGTCACCAATGCGAGAGGTGGGGGGTTCGAGTCCCACTCGGGGCAAAGAATTTTTCCTTCTCGTATGTGGCACCGTTCATTCGGGCCGATCGTCGGGGGTTCTCTCCGGGTACGCCGGCTTCCTCCCCCTCTGCTTTGGAAATGTTCAGCCCACCAAATTTGAAAAATAAATGCAATTTTAAATTCCGAAATTTAAATAGCTGAGCTGACCCTTCGCACCACGTGATTGTAATGTGTTTATGTCCAGTGTGTGAGAGAATGCGTGTGATTCACGTGAGCGTGCGTGTTGGGTTCAGTTCGCGGCGCTTTGAGCCGATTCAGGAAATTGGGTAAAGCGCCTATACAATACTCATTATTATTATTATTATTAGACAGCGCTGATCAATGACTATTTTTTTTAGCAACTTGGTCGTGTCGATATGTAGCACAGGTACGGAAGCATAAGGCCAAAGAATTTCATATTTATCTACTATCAGAGGCCTAAAAGTCACAAAGATGGTCGCAACAGCGAGATGGAACATGTATTCATTAGACAAACAGCTTTAGAGTTTTGTAAACGGCAGTTTTTTCCCTCAGAACTCATTACAAACACAGGGATGGATTTACTCAAAAATGCCAATGAGACATTGTCTCCTCGACCAGTCATTTTTATGAGACATTTTCATTTTCTATGAGACAATCAAGTTCACCTGTATCACTCTGTCACATGTCTGTGCCGAGAGCCTGTTCCTAAGTGCAGTGACGTTCAGGTTCTGAACGGAAAAGGACCTCTCGATCGCAGAACTGAGAAAACTGATAACGCGCTAATATTTTTTGCAACTCTTTCAAGCGAGAGTTCCTGGCAGCGCGCGCGGCGAGTGGGATAAGTAAGCCTCATCACTAATATTAGATTAGTGTAACAGACTCTATGACTGACACGGACAGCGCATCTCTGCTTCGCGTTGTCAAGTGCGCTTGTGATGTCATGTTCGTGCGACATATGACGCATTCTGCGAAATTTCTATGCGACATTTTATCAAAATATGAGACATAGTTGCACGGCGCGCGAGAAAATCGATCCCTGCAAACATAGAGACTTTAACCAGTTTAAGTATGGTTTGGTATGGTATGGTATGCTAGACTTCTCCTCGGCGCACATATCCATCTCTGCTGAAATGCTCACGGTGCCGCAGGGCTGGAGGACGAAGCATGAAAGCCTGCTGCCGCTCAGTGCTACTTTATGTGCAAACCTCCACCCTGCTATTCACTCTGGTGCGTGCGACAGTATTTCTGTTTACCACGACACCGGCCACAGCCTACTCTTCTTCAAAAGATAAACGTGGGATTTTTAGCGTGCACACTTGATGTATGGAAGTAGACACTACAATAAACTTCAATAACTAATCTAAAAAGTAATTTTTTAAAAAGCGCTAAAATGGGAATGAGACACTGATTCTTAGAGTTTCACCTGCACTGCACTTGAACCAACATCCTCGATCACCCCCTCAGGGTGAAAGGTGAAAGGGCAAAGAGCAATGTCACACTCGACCACATCCTCCATGGTAGGCAAAGCACTTCTGTCGGCCACCTGTAAAATATCAGAGTGGGCTGGGGCACTGAAATATGGTAAGATGTGAGAATATAACAGCTAGTCAAAGATTGCTATGGGCCAGTGTTCGCAATTTCATCATCTTTGTACAGTTAATTGGCCATTCTCTCTATCCTCTTTCTTCCTATCTCTTTCTTTTACAGATCAGTCCTACCATAACACTGTATTTGACGTCTCCGCCACACATTTTCTGTACTTATGAACACAAATAAGTTTTTTTCGACTTGTTGTGCTCGGCCTCATGAAAATTGTGTGAAAGTGCATTATATATATTTGTGACCCTTCACCACGAAATGAGTCTTCTTGTGCTATTTGTGACCCTCCATTTGTTCATGTTACAAGATGACTCATTTCGTGGTGGCGGGTCACATTTGTTCATGTTACAAGACGACTCATTTTGTGGTGGAGGGTCACATTTGTTCATGTTACAAGACGACTCATTTCGTGGTGGAGGGTCACATTTGTTCATGTTACAAGACGACTCATTTCGTGGTGGAGGGTCACATTTGTTCATGTTACAAGACGACTCATTTCGTGGTGGCGGGTCACATTTGTTCATGTTACAAGATGACTCATTTCGTGGTGGCGGGTCACATTTGTTCATGTTACAAGACGACTCATTTCGTGGTGGCGGGTCACATTTGTTCATGTTACAAGACGACTCATTTCGTGGTGGAGGGTCACATTTGTTCATGTTACAAGACGACTCATTTCGTGGTGGCGGGTCACATTTGTTCATGTTACAAGACGACTCATTTCGTGGTGGCGGGTCACATTTGTTCAAAACGAATAAAACTGTTGAAACCATTTTAAGAGCCTCAAACAAGGAAAGTCACGTTCTGAGGCGAGGAAAATTTCTAGCCGAAGGTGGAAATCTGTCAAAAGATGGAAGATATTTTAAGCCCTGGTTTAAACGATGCATTCATCATTACCTGTCTGTGAAACTTGATGTTGCCAGGTACGTCCAGACCATTGTCAATCACACGCTCAAAGTAATGCACGATACACCTCAACTTTGCCATCTGAGATGACCTGTAACAGGAAACAAAGGTTACAGACCAGTAACAGCTTCCGGGTCATGTAGTAAAACTACGCTAAATATAGTAGAAAATCTTTGCCCCTTTTAAAATTTGTGTGCAGAGTAAAAAATGTCAGTCTGGTGCTTTTTGTTGGCTTTGTAAACAAGTTTCATGCCAGGTAATAGTAAAATTAGGGAAAAATGAGCCTGGCTTGTGGAGTTTTTGTATTCATGCGCGGCTGGCACAGGAGCCAGCAGACGACCATGGAATGAGGGGGTATGTGGTTGCTGCCAACATTGCCCAAAAAAAGGCAATATTGGAATTTGTTGAAATTTACTCTACACATGAGTCTATGGCTGCCTGAAGTTTGTGATTTTTTTTGGTGAAGTTTAAAGCATTTCTAGGGTGTCATCTGCAACCTTATGTGTAAGAGGAATATATAGTGTTTTCCTCCAAATTTGCATCTATGGTACGTAGCCAAAATGCACCTAACTTGTCAATTCCTGACACAGAGAAATTTTTTTTTTTTTATTCTATGATAAAACATCACCTTGGGCATCATCATGCCTTAAAAGAGGACCATGAATTGTAGTATTTGTACCTATTTTAGTCAGCAAATCGTTTTGTGCGAGTAAGTGAATGTGAGCCAAAATTGCAGACAACAAACGCAGAACATAGCCCTGGACAATCTCCAGGAACAAAGGAAATACTGATCACTTAACTGATAATCAACTGTAGGAAGTTGGGTGTGCGTACGTGCATTTGTGTACTTAAGTCAGAGACAGATCAAGAAGAGTCTTACTGTGGAAGATGTTTGAAGAAGTTTGTAAAGTTGACCACATTCAACTTTGACGTCCTGTCCCTTACGCGCTCAGGGAACAAACACAGAAAGGAACAGGCAAGGATAGAGGCGATGAACTGCCGTGACAACACTGTTGTGCTTCCTGAAAAACAGGAAAATAAACGTACAAAACGTAAGTATTTACAACCAGGTCAAGTGTGAAGAACCTACAGGTAGACAAACACCAGAGCTGCAAAGGAATTAACAAGACATAATCAAAATGCCTTAGTTTACAATTCATAAATTGTGATTCCCCATCTCCAGCAAACTGTTCCTCTACACCATAATTTTCAATTTATCCTGGGTAACAGAGAATGGAATTCCACTGAACCTTGAAGGTAACATTCCTACAAGCCCTAATTTTCAATTTACCCTGGAATCATAACAGAGCATGGAATTCTGCTGAATCTTGACGGAAAAATTCCTGCACGCCCTAATTTTGAATTTACCCTGGATAACACTAACAGTGACACAGAATGGAATTTTGTTGCACCTAATTGTAGTGTACGTATACCTCTCTGCTGGTGGCTATAGCGCAGACCTCCGGCAGCAACATGCTCCTCTACTCTCAGCGCAAGCTCGATGATGTTGGGAAGGGTCGTGAACAAGAATCGCTCGCTTTCCTCTCTCTCCACCTTCTTCAAGAACTTGAGCATGCCATACCACAAGTATGACTGATCCAACTTGAATCGTGACCCTGACCTTGCCTGACCTCTGACCTCGTGTCTGCCGAGAAGCCAGCTCTCATCCAGTTGTTGTATGGCCTGACTTGCATCATATATGACCTGAAGATGATTTTAAAAAAAAAAATAAAAAAATTGAGAACTATATATATAACCAAGCAAACTGTACATAAACATTAATAGTAAATTTATACAATGTGGATCTGAACTTAGACCAATGCTCACAGAAATAGGTGAGTTTTCTTCTTTTCTTTTTTCCCTGCAGTCGATTTGACTGGTTGCATCAAATCTGAAGCCCGGTACAACAGTAGCCATGACAAGTCCCACAGTCTTCTCCAGGTCGTGACGGCTACCTCAATCCTGCACCTGTAGCTCTGTGCCCTCTAGCCAAGTTTGGTGTCAAATGTGCAAACGAGCATCATGGGCAGGACAGTATTAAATATATATGTTCTGGGGTCTGGGATCCAGTGCAACATGGACATACATCAGTGTGGGCAACCTTGAGTCAGTTGAGGTGCATCAGCAGTCTGCAGTAGCCAGTCCTCAGTGTGAAGAGGATTGTCTGCTGATGCTTCTGGAGCCAGTGAATCAAGACAATGCTACTGTCTGCACCCAGCCTTCGACACTATATCAAAGCCACTAATCCAGTATTACATATTCTCAAAACAAATGACATTATGAATACATAAGTATGATGAGAACACTTGCTTCTGGCAGACTACAGGTGGAGAACAAGCACACACTTACCTGGATATGCAAAGCAGCATCCTGTGCATTGATGGTCTCATTCAGCAGACGCTCTTGAAGCTCAGTCAGCATGTCGCGCACAAGACCCCAGTTTGGGAGGTCTGGCGGAAATGGCACTTGGTCGGGTTGTGCCATAGCTTGCAAGGCTTCCCGCTGCATTGTGCCTGCCACGCTCTAAGTGGCCTCCCACTTCTCCCTGGGATTACACAAAGAAATTACATTATAATCAATCAATTAACTTTAACTGAGTATCATTTAATAATGGCATGCATGCAGGTAATCTTTGAAGGACATTCACTCACTGGGTTGAGCAGTGACACAACAGACAGCACACCTGACTTCAGCTTTTGTGTTTAATGCATGTGAACAGTGAAGGGTGGATTTGGCCCTGAACTGCGGCGTGATATTTGATACTGATTTGTTTTTCAGCTGCTCCACTGCTCATCAGGGGTCAGAAATCATCAATATGGGCCCAGTCATTTAAGAATAAATTTGCAAGCTCATAGTTATACTTGTTTACAGAAGAAAACCATCAGGAATGCCTCAATAACAGAATCCATACAACAAATTTTCCTTATACATATTTTAATGGAAAACAAAGGGCATGCAATCTGTAAAATTAAAATTTGGCTTTTCCTCTGTCATCATGGAAAAGTTCTTCATGTAACTCAAGAGTAGTTGCATTTTTCACCTTGGAAAATTTTAAGACCCATCTGACACCTGTGAGGATTACTCCCTCTGCAGATAAGACTGTTTTTCTTGCAAGACCACGAAAGGGAACACTGGAAGCTGGGGAAAAGTCAATCATTTGTTCCCACATGTATACAAGCCGCCCCATGTGTTTCGGAGTAACAGTTTACAATTATGTGTTACATGTATCTGCTACCCGAGTTTGCAGACGATACAAGCTGTGATTTATTGCCCTCGGACCAGCAGTGTACTTTCTGTTCAACAAGATCATTTTCGCCAAACATGCATTCTTGTTGATTAAGACTGATGTTTCAATAACAGGAAAAGTACCTCATTATGTGGTCATAATATCTGCTTCCATCTAAATTGCGCCACTTGCTGTCAAAAGTCATAAAATCGTGATCCCTCCTCTTCCATGTTTGTTGATAAGTGCGCACGCATCGCGAATCAAGGGGAGTAATTCTCACCAAATTTTTACCGGTTGTCTTTCTTGGGCAGTAGTGATCATGTGATCCGAAACCTTTGACCGCAGACGCTTCCAAGAGTCCTAGTTTCTAAATTACGCAGTAGGTATGTCGACGACGATCTGAAGTGACAAACACCATGTCTGAGATACTATCAACAGTTAAAGATGCCTGCCATCAAGCCCTGGACACTGTCAGGGACCTAAGCAGGCGTGCACCGGGGACGATCACCACACAAGCATTGTGCATCGGTGCGGCTGTCGGAATCGTCAGCTATCTTCTGCTAAAGAAACGCTACCGCTTGCCCCCAGGTCCCTTTGCGCTGCCTCTTATCGGGAACCTCATAGCCATGTCCAACAGTGAGGAACCATACTACATCACCCTCTCGCGCCTGACGGAGAAATATGGCCCGGTCATCACTGTCTATCTTGGCCCTGTACCGTGCGTGACACTGAACCGTGTAGACGTGGTCATGGAGGCTTTGGTGAAGAAAGGCGGTGATTTCTCTGGACGTCCATACCTTTACTCCATGGAAGTCATGACAGAGGGGTTTAAAGACATTATTTTTGCAAACGACTCAACAGCGTGGAAACTCCATCGGAAGATCGCCGTTCAGGCTCTGCGTCACTACATGAGTGGCGCCCACCTGGAAGAAGTGGTTCAGGAAGTCGTCACGAAAGCGGTGGAAAAGATGCTGGCGGAGCCTGGCGCGTTCAACCCGCACTCGCTCAACATGATGCTTATGTTTGTCATGCTCGACATGTTCTGCTTCGGAGGCAGCAAGGATTTCGATGAACCAAAGCTGGTGGCGCAGAGAGACTTCTTTGACAAGTTCACAACAGACGTAGGAAACGGATTCCTGGAGGATATCTTCCCACCACTGCGGTACTTTCCCACCAAGAAGTTCCGTAGCTTTTCGGATGGATTGGACGAGTTTTTGGGGTACATTTACGAACGGATTGATGAGCACAGAAAACACTTCTCACCCAGTAACATCCGCGACATCACGGACAGCATCCTCCTTGCGCAGAAGCAGGCGGAACAGGAAGAAGGATCAGGGGCCATGCAGTTCTTCACCAACACGCATGTCGGGCAGACTGTGCTGGACCTGTTCGCTGGAGGGATTGACACGTCACGCATGACTTTGGACTGGGGGATTTATTACATTGCCAGCTTTCCTGAGGTGAGGTTTATTCAGTTACATTTGGCAGGAGGTCCTTTCAGTACCAGGTCCCGAGAGTTTGGTATTCACTTACTCTACATGTCCATCAGTCACAGTTTTTAAAAACAAACTTAAAACCCACCTCTTCTGGTCAGCCTTCTCTTCCTCTTAATTAATTAGCTGCGAAATGGTCTTTGTTGCTTGCGCAACTCTATCTGTCTGTAAATACTCATTCCCCCCCCCCCCCAGCTCATTTTATCAAGATCCCAGCTGTGTTATGAAAGTGATGTGTGTGTGTGTGTGTGTGTGTGTGTGTGTGTGTGTGTGTAATTGTAATTGTAGAGCGCTCTGAGCCAGCGTCTGTTGGGATACTGCGCTATATAAAAGCAATTGATTATCATTATTATTGCTTTAGGGTCCGCTGCATAAAAAGATGCCACACATTGTGAGATGCAGCTCTAGTCTTAGACTTCCTACGTCTGGACTTTGATCAGTGTGCATTACCGATTACCGGTAGTCCCAGAAAATGAAATATACTGTAGTCGCAGACTTGTCTTAGTAACTCACTCTTAGTCACCGTTCATGCATTTTGTACTAATCTTTTATTCCTAGTTTTGTCAAGTTAGTCTCTCTCCATGCATGCGTATGATCTGTGCTGATTTATACAAACTACGTTGTCGAGCTCCATATTAACTGTTTTTGTAAACAGCCGGAACCTTCATGAGAAGTTTTTAGTCAAGAATCAAGATTTTGGGGTGCTATTCACACCATGTGAAGACAAACACGATTTGTTTATTCTTTCCTTTACAAATGTGTTGAGTACCAAATGCTCAGCGCATCTGGTACGATGCACCCACTGTCGCCCTTCAGGTGTGAAACAGATGTCTAAAACTTTCCATGACTAATGGAGAAATGTGTCTCGCGCTTATGTTGGAGTTTGGTGGAGATATATATATATATATATATGTCTATTGGTTTCTGTCCGTTGACAGCACCTGTGGCAGGGCTTTTGGGACACCCCCTGTACATACCACTTGTAAATTGATGCAGAGCTTCATGTCTAGTTGTAACTGTACAAGTATCCTGGCTGACCGTAAAAATATAGGACATCATTATTATCCTGAATGTTGTCCGTTTCAACGCAGAAATGTTTGGACACAGGCCCTCTTTGGTAAAACCTGCTCTTAACTGGGCACAGCATGCTATACACACATGTATGCACATCACAGTCGTTGCGCTCGGTGTGTCTACTAACTACAAAACTGAACACAGCTGTGCTCGGTGACAAACCGATTGAAGATGCACTGTCCGCCATGCCGAGTGATGTAGTACAGCCAATCAGAATCTGTTGTGGAAACCACAGTCACAGTTGTGGCTATTTGAAATCCAGGTTGCTGTGATGACGCCACAGCGGCGGAAACCCCCAAAATCACGACTGTGGACACCACTGTGGTGCTTCGCAGTGCCCAGTTAAGAGCCGGCTTAAGAGAGAAACTGGACATTTGAAAACTGAATCAGTCTATGACAAATGTCTGATGTGGATGTGAAACCCTGCACACCACTTACAGATTAATGTAGTTGGCTCCAAGTAACACACTGACCAATCACATTTCTGCATACAACACTCTGAACACTTATGCAACACTGTTACAGGTCCAGAAACGTATGCAGGCCGAAATCGACACAGTGACTGGGGACCGCTTGCCTGGCCTTGCCGATCGGCCCAGACTGCAGTACACTGAAGCCACACTGTACGAAATTATGCGCATGGGAACTGTAGTGCCAATGGGACTACCACACAAAACCGCAGTAGACACCACCATTGGCGGCTACGAAATCCCCAAGGACATGATGGTCTTGATCAATCACTGGGCGCTGCTGCATGATCCTGAAAAGTGGGACCGACCCAGTGAGTTCCGACCGGAGCGATTTCTCGATGCCCAAGGCAAGCTGATTTCGAGGCCTGAAAGCTGGCTTCCATTTTCAGCGGGACGTAGGTCGTGTCTCGGGGAGAATGTGGCCAAACCAGAGCTGCTGCTGATTTTTGCTTGCATTGTGAAGCGCCTTCAACTGTCCCTGGCCCCTGGATCTAAGTATGATTACAAGCCAGGCATCTCCAGTTTCATTCTGCATCTCCCGAAACCCTATGAGATCATTGTCACGGAGAGGTCTGCTGGAAAGGTGTGAGCGTACTAACTTCTGATGCACTGGTTTTACCATTGCCTGGAGAGTGTGAGCACCTGAAGTTGATGGGCACTTAGATAAGATTAAGAGAGGGTTATAGTTTTTACTTTCCAATTGCCGTATCAACAGAATTGGAAATTGTGCTGTATACCTGTATACACTTTAATGGTAGACTTTCACAAGTTTATTTTACTTACCATATAACTTTCAGGAATATTTACTACTTGGAGGGCAGATTTGGTTGTTGGTTTTTTTTTGTTTTTTTTTTGTTCAGTTTTACATTTGGTTGTGTGCGTAGTGACAACCTTGTATGCAGAAAGAGGCTAAAGTTTTGTTAAAAATGAAGTACATGTACCGATATATTAGTTCTGATTGGCTACTGCTAATTATTGACCAGTCTCATGTAGTGAACAGTTTAATTCTTCACATTAGTTGTCACAAGTCTTAGAGTATGTTTAGCAAGTGCATTATATATATTTGGATTTGTTCAGCCCATATGATATCACATTATTTAAACAGGACATATATATGTTTGGTTTCTGTTGTAGTTGTGCATTTGTTTTTTTTTTACACCTTTTGTTATATTCGTATGTCCTAATGTTATGCTGGACTATTAGAATCTGACACAGCTGAATGCTTGGGTGCTAATCTATTTTTTTTTTATTCTGTGTTTTACCAACTATGTGACGACAACAGTTTTGTTAAATTTGCCTTAATGTTGAATTTTCATCCCTGCTCAGAGCAAAAAAATGGTATCTTCTTTGACTAGTTAGGGTGTTGTGCTTGTGAGATGTGTAACCATGAACTGATGAAGGCCCTGCCTGTTCTGCTAGGCGATTTATTTTGATGGCCCTTGTTATGTCAGATTACCTCTACATCTTTTTTGATATCAGTTTTACTGGATTAGGAATTTTCTGAAATTAATTTTACCATTAATTTTATACTGTGATTATCGATAACATTAGCTCAGTATTTTATCTCAAAAGTTTACACTTGTGGTTCTCTTTCTTCTCTTTTTTCCCAAAAAACTGTATATTGTTTTTTACTTTTAGCTTGTAGTGGGCTTAATTTCAGGTGTATTACCCGCTGAATGGTCATGACAAATTTAAAACATGTCATTTGTATATATATATATATGTATGTGTGTATATTTACACTGCATTAAATACAGATGAGAGTAAACCACAAGAAAAAAAGATACAGCAGTGTGGTGAAGAATTCAGTGTGTGTGTGTGTGTCCGTGAGAGAAAGACAGAATGATCAAGCGGTAAAAACAGGAGAAATCCCCCTCCAAAGTCACAAGTGAATCATTTCTCAGTCTGGCCAAGAGGCTTGTGTGTGTAGCAGATATCCCTTTGGTCTCCAGTAAATGACGGCATGAACTAGTCCAACACTATCAGGCTGTAGAGGGCACTAATACTAGGGGGTTATTTGCTTTGACGCCAGTTGAACCGAATAATCACTGGTCTGTATTGCTGACGGTTCTTGATGATAATGTCCAAGTCATCAGCATAGCCATCAGACGGATCTTTCTTCTGGTGCAGTAAGCTAAGTGAGCTGTGACATGTTTGTAACCTCGAAACTGAAACGAGCCACGTTTGTGGCTGCAGCAATGCCTTTAGGGAAGGGACACAACTCTGGATACTGAGCTATCCTGTCGTCTGCTCTGAGCAAAGATCGTTTCAACAGCAGGGCAGCAATTACCAGAAAAACGTTAGGATCCCTGGGATGCAGTGACTTACATTTTCTGCACCATTTTCTGATTTCTTGGATATTTTACGCACTATAATCGAAAACACTGAACACAAATCAAGACAGCTGAGCGCACAACATTCACAACTGTATTATAAACTGCACTTCAAACACCAGAAGTTACAGAACAGGACAGTTTCAGTATAACACAGATCAGTGAATCAGAGGCATTGCAAATGGATGTGCACTCCCAAACATACAATCAAATGTACATTTTTCAAAAGAAACGCAAGATGAATTCATATTAATGACCTTGTTCTTCTTCTTATTATTATCTAACACTAAAGTAATGGCACACTGACTTCACAAGTTCTTGTAAATTCCAGTCTACCTCAGGGGCGTAGGAACCACGGGGGCCCTGGGGGCCCAGGCCCCCGTTCGATTTTTGGAAGGGGGGCCCGAATATCTTTGGGCCCCCCTTGCTTTTGATAAGAGGAGAGGGGGCCCACCAGTGGTGGGGCCCCCTTGCTCTGCTTTCGCAGGACACAATCCTTGGCGGTCAACACTGACACACACACACACACACATCTCCCCCCCCCCCACCCCCTTCTTCACCCCGGCCGTATGGCTCACCCGACTTGGTGGGCCCCCCTTCCTCTCAGCATCTTCCTACGCGCCTGTACCTAAAGATCAAACACTAACTATGTCTGCCTATACACACTTCTTCATTATCTCACAGATAAGTATCACACACACACACACGCTCGCTCTCTTTCTCTCACAAGCACTGCAGGTGCCGTAGTTCCCGGGCCTGGTTAATGCCGGGATATTTATGACAGGAAGTGTGGGATGCGGCCCTGTCCCGCAGTCCCAAACCACACGGACTTCCATGGCATCATCTTACCATAATCCTCATCTCCATCCTCATGCATAATAAAAATTGCCCCAGCTTTCAAGCCCTCCGTGGATTCCACCCATGACCTGGGAGGAACACCACTGGCGCTGGCAAAAAGAGTTGCGGCAGCAAAAAAAAAAAAAAAAAATCTCAACTTCAGTTCTTCATACTGCACACTGTTGTTCTCAGAGTCAGACAAAAGGTGCAGCGGTCATACTAGTTTTGTCTCACCCGGAGTCCCTTTCAAGCACATTTTTTTCTTATCACAGAATCTCTTTTCACAAGCACAGTGCTCAGAATGACCAAGTTCAACACAGGTGTAGTGCAGCTCTCAACTGGTCTCCGCTAACTTTCTCAGCAGTTCTTGTTTCTGTTTCTCTAACTGCTGGCACCGGGCTTTGTTGATGTCGAGGCGATTTTCCAGAGCTGTCATCAGCGGCCCACTCAGGACTTCCATCACGTGACATAACGACTTGGTGTACACTGGGAAAAAGAATTACGAGAAGAGTTTATAATTTCTGGTCATGTCATGTATGTTTTTGTCAGTCATTGCGAATGTCAACAAGACAACTGAAAGCTTACCACGCATGCCCATGCACGCACACGTCATTTATTTTTTTTGCCAGTCATCGCGAATGTCAACAAGAAAATCGAAAGCTTACCACGGGTGCGCGCACACACACACACACACACACGCACACGCACACGCACACACACACACTACAGTTTTACTGCAACTTATTGCAATGAAATAAATCATCTGGATTTATCCAAGAGCAAAATACATGTACTCAGCAAATTATGGCACCATCTTAGACTTACTCTTTTCATAATTTTGTGTGCTTCATATTCTCTTTGGGAAGAAACTAAACAGTTTTCACTCTTAGAATACCAGGGTTTTCAGTCATTCTCACTAAGTTGGTCAGTGGCTTACCAGCGCTATTGTGGATACGAGTGATGAGATCCTCCTTAGGCACTGATGATGATGCCATTGCATAAGCTTCTTCCTCCTCCTGCTTCAGGATCCCTGGTAGCTCAACCAGCGCCTCAAGGCTTGCCCATCCTATGGAGGTAGTAGGTATGATCATCAGGGGAACTTCGTATCGCTGGTGTCTGTATACAGAAAAGAAAGTTTAGATTACATGTCTAGAAGTTATGGAGAATGCAATCAATTTTCATCCATATTTATTCTGAAAATTGCTGTGCAGTGAGTGGTGTGCATCTTCACACTTTTTTATATATGCGACCTGTTCCAACAAAACAGTGGATAAGTTTACTTTCATCAATACTGAGAAACGCTTTGATAGAGAAGAAAATGCTCTTTAATTTGATGTAATGGCCCTTGCACTCTTACAAACTGTGAATAGAGTGGGTAACTGAAGTTGGTATGGGTACTGGTGGTACAGTGTGTGTCTAAATGGAATACTACTACTACTACTACTACAAACTGTGAATAGAGTGGGTAACTGAAGTTGGTATGGGTACTGGTGGTACAGTGTGTGTCTAAATGGAATACTACTACCACTACTACAAACTGTGAATAGAGTGGTTAACTGAAGTTGGTATGGGTACTGGTGGTACAGTGTGTGTCTAAATGGAATACTACTACTACTACTACAAACTGTGAATAGAGTGGTTAACTGAAGTTGGTATGGGTACTGGTGGTACAGTGTGTGTCTAAATGGAATACTACTACCACTACTACAAACTGTGAATAGAGTGGTTAACTGAAGTTGGTATGGGTACTGGTGGTACAGTGTGTGTCTAAATGGAATACTACTACCACTACTACAAACTGTGAATAGAGTGGGTAACTGAAGTTGGTATGGGTACTGGTGGTACAGTGTGTGTCTAAATGGAATACTACTACCACTACTACAAACTGTGAATAGAGTGGTTAACTGAAGTTGGTATGGGTACTGGTGGTACAGTGTGTGTCTAAATGGAATACTACTACCACTACTACAAACTGTGAATAGAGTGGTTAACTGAAGTTGGTATGGGTACTGGTGGTACAGTGTGTGTCTAAATGGAATACTACTACCACTACTACAAACTGTGAATAGAGTGGGTAACTGAAGTTGGTATGGGTACTGGTGGTACAGTGTGTGTCTAAATGGAATACTACTACCACTACTGGACTACTTCTCCACCATTTCATGAGAAGAAAACAATCTATATTTTCCTGGAAATAAAAAGACCATTATGTTCAGGTAGTGATTGTGGTCCTTTGCTTACTCAGTTACACCACCATATCCAGTCGACGTCACAGCCTGGAAGCAGGTGACTTGAATCTTGTTAACCTACAAAATAAGAAAAAAAAGCAAATAAACATCAAGGTAACAACCACGTTATATCTAGCAAATAAACATTAAGCAATGGCCAAATAACCTCCAAACCAGAAAAATCAATCCTAACGTCCTCCAAACTGCTTACAAAGTTGAGGTGGGTCTATTCTGGAATAAGTCAAAATTTGCACACACACACACACACACACACACACACACACACACACACACACAAAGAAGACATTTTGACACCTCGCTAAGATTAAGAACAAACTGACATTGTAGTGGATTTTTGGCACTACTCAATGTTTGGACTAGCTTGAGCATACACTCTACTTATACAGCACTAATTTCAAAATTCCATACGATCAAAATGCTGATTATCAGTTTGATCAGAAATCTGATCGGCTGATCTTGAATGAGTGGAAATCTGCCAACAAGCAAAATATTACTGTCCCTGATGAGGTGCGTGTCTACACAGCATGCTAACAAACTGAGGCTGACCTTCGTGTTTTTGTCCTCATTGAAAACAGAGAAAATGAGCCCCACAAAATTGTCATCCATCATCTGGTACATGGCTTGAGTGCGCACATCTATAACAAAGGATGGGGAAAGAAAACAACTATTAGTATTACTAATCAGGTGGATATAAATACAGTAGAAAATTGTGAAAAGGACGCACAAATTTGAGAATCTGTGCGTAACTGGCGACGCACGTTTTTTTAAAGTGGGGACACACATTCCTGGAGGCTTACTAGGCTTTCCCTTCTCTAGCAGATGACAGAAAGTCGGCAAACTGGAGGAAGTTGTTTCGGTGGTTTTCCTTTGCAACACGCATGCGCATTGTGGCAACTTCAATGGGTGGCTTCCGCGGCTGGCATTCGCGCGTTTTCGTCGGCAGTCTGCCCATTATGTATATATATATATATCTGCACTGCAGAGCAGGATAGTTGAAAATTGAGTTGCCGCGAAATGAGGGTCCAGGTGACCCTCACTTTTTTCAACCATGGGGAACACTGGTATCAATGGCTCCTGAGTAGTAATACAGTGCACTACTTTACGTGTACATATATATCACTTGCTATAGTAGATTGCAATTAATCTACTTGCGAAAGAAGGCTTGCTTATGAAAACTGATGTGTTGCTGAAAGTGACTGGCAGGTGTGACTGACAGTGACAACAGCCGGTTATGTACTGTGCAGACACATAAAATACGACTATATACAGGGATCGATTTTCTCGCGCGCCGTGCGACTATGTCTCATATTTTGATAAAATGTCGCATAGAAATTTCGCAAAATGCGTCATATGTCGCACGAACATGACATCACAAGCGCACTTGACAACGCGAAGCAGAGATGTGCTGTCTGTGTCAGTCATAGAGTCTGTTACACTAATCTAATTTTAGTGATGAGGCTTACTTATCCCGCTCGCCGCGCGCGCTGCCAGGAACTCTCGCTCCAAAGAGTTGCAAAAAATATTGGTGCGTTATCAGTTTTCTCAGTTCTGCAATCGAGAGGTCCTTTTCCATTCAGAACCTGAACGTCACTGCACTTAGGAACAGGCTCTCGGCACAGACATGTGACAGAGTGATGCGGGTGAACTTGATTGTCTCATAGAAAATGAAAATGTCTCATAAAAATGACTGGTCAAGGAGACAATGTCTCACTGGCATATTTGAGTAAATCCATCCCTGTATATATATATATATATATATATATATATATATATATATATATATATATATATATATATTATATATTATCTAATTATTTCAATGTCATGACCTGACACTCATAATACTTGAGTGATAACAGTATTAACACAGGTGATTTGCATTTTATCAAGTATTTTGGGCTGCGTGAAGGTGATTTACAGATATAAGTTTTGAATTTATAAATTTTATTCATACTTCATACCAACATGGGAAGGCCAGACAGTAATGTGAGGATGAGAGTGGTACCAGCCGATGACTCTCATAGGTCGTTGCAACTCCCTTGCCAGCCGCTGCAAAACAAAACGATGACCATGATATTATAATTCATTCTTTTTAAACATGTTACTTTAAATTGTTGCAGTAGTTGCCATATAGTGTTTCACAACTGTGAGAACCAGATATCTGTTCTAAGGAACGCTAAACAATTTGCACTAAAATTGTAGTAATAAAACTGAACTTGAAGAGTTTACCCATCATCATGGAATTTGATGGAATCAATTATGAGAATAGCTGATTAGCTCAAAATGAAAAACTTTCTCCACTTCTCTACAGCTATCTTCAAAACTGATTTGCATTATACCAAAATTCCATAGCAAAGTCGTTATTTGATCACTGTACTCATGTAGAAGTGGACAAGCTTAGTACAGTACCTCAGCTTTCGTGGATGCATCTGATAACTGTTCAGGAGAGATTTCCACTCGATCAGCCTGCTTGTCTGAGCGTCTTAACATGATGACTGCTGAGATGTGGACGGCTGAATTCTCATCCACCTGATTGAAATTTAAAAAAAAAATCATCCTCTTCGCCATCATCATGCATAATAAAAATTGCCCCAGCTTCCGAGCCCTCCATGGATTCCACCCATGACGTGGGAGGAACACCAATGGAGCTGGCAAAAGTTAAAGAGTTGGAACAGCAAAAAAACCCAAAAAAACAAAAAAATGTCAATATGAAGTTTACACGACACAGTCACACAAAGTGACAATTGCAACTGCCAGGTTCGCATATCAAGCATCTTCTTCTTGTGTGAGGTATTGTCCTCTGAACATAGCAATACTATTATTATTATCATTACTGTGCCAAGCTGGTGTCATCCCCCTTCCATCCATCTGGTAACTTTGAATGATGCTGCAGTACTTCAGCTTCAAAGAAAAACGCCGAACGTCCCCCTTAACAATCACTACCAGTATCACCATCCAAACCACAAAATGAAATTGAAATAGTAGCACTAGCAGTTGTTCTCAAAGCAAGGTTGCCGTTTAACTCCCTTGTCAGTATCTCTTTCATGATATCTGCACAGTTGGGAAAATAGGAAATGGTGGAGTAACCGCCTGAAGAACAAGTTAAGAAGTCAGGGAAATTTGTATTCACTGAGTGGCTAACAGTAACACAGCCTACAGTGTCGTAAAAGGGGTGCACAAACCTCTCCGATCAGAAGTCCCATAACTTCTTCCCTTTCCGTAGAAAGCGCATGGGTCAAACACACCAGATAAGCATCTGATTCCAGATTAACACATGAAGCTGGCATTTTGATCAAGTGTGGTATGGAACTGTGAATGTGTGATGAAGTTGTATTATACTTCTAATGTCTATATCGAGAGGAAAACTACCGGAAGCGGTCGGATGGAGTGATGTCCCTTGAAGCCCATCGATTTGCACTAAGATCACAAATATTGATAGAGTTTCCATTTACATTTGCTCAAGTAAAATCTGAACAACCCAGCAAACGTAATCAAAAATTTGAAGTGAAAGATTAATATATATATATGTGTTTATATGAAGTGGCCGATAAATTTTAGCACAAAGTTTTAATGATTTTTATGAGTTCTTTTCTGGTAAATCGTTTCCCCATAGTGCGTTTGCACTAACGTAAACAACGCGCAGACGCTAGACGAGTAGACGCGGCCAGTGCGCGCGATTCACTTGGTGGCCTCACGACCAGATCATCTTTCCTTGCGACCAAAAGCCGTTGATCCCACAGACGGCTTAAAGTGAACTCAGCAAGCAGCTTCACTTAGTTTATCTGATGGCCGAAACCGTAGAAACTTTCCGTGAACTGTAGAGTGGCAGTGCTCAGAGTAAGAATCAGGTTGTTGCATAACGCTATTACCATGCACTCGCAAGAAATAGTGTATTTATAAGCAGCAGAACGGGTTGGAAAGAACATAACAAAGAGCTGCATTTTTTGCTCTCGTTCCGCTCAGTTTATTCTTCATGTCAGCAGTGCCTAGCAGCAGAGATATACATGCATGTTTCTCTTGTTCAGTCAGTTCGTATAGTTTGCTGGTGAGGGGGTGCAAATGTATGCCAGTCATTTGCAGGGGGAGTGAATGTACCCGAGCTGTGCGGGATGGGGTGCAAATGTATCCTGGATTTGGGTCTCCTGAGCTGAAGTCACGTGACAGCTAACTTCATTTGATGAATTCAACTGAAACGAAAGTATTAAACGAACGTCACCATCATATTGTGAATACATATAATATAAATTTGTGTGTATAGGATCAGCTGTAATTTGTAACTATTTTGTTTTCTGGAAACAAGCCTTTCAATCAAATGACATGTAGCTTGGAAACATCACTAGAGCTGATCGGACTGTTGTTGTTGTTGTTGTCGTTCGTCTCTTGGTCACACTGGAACTTCCAGTGGAAGTTCAGTTCTGAGCATGATGTCTGCTGTTCTCTCCAGCTCCCACTGAGGGCCGTACAGTTTGGTGTGTAAAGGCGTTTCCAATGGCCATGTCGTCATCCTTGGCTGTTGGTATAGTGGACAGTCCTGGATGATGTATTGTCCGGTCTGCTCGGCATGGCCACACGGGCAGAGGGGGAATTGTGGCCAGTTTCAGTTTGTGGCTGATTGGGCTGACGGGCGGGATACAAACGCCTGGCTGCTAAGTGGATGGCTGAAGTATGTTTGCTTCCCCTGAAAATGACTGGGATACATTTGCATCCCCTAGCGGGCAAAGTATACCAGCTGCGCATTACTGCTACCACTGGTGTGAAGTGCAGAAGAGATACTGTAGAACATGCAGTTTGAGTAAGAGCTCTACATGGATTTGTGATGTAAAACGTTTATTTTGTTAATTGTTGTCCTCAGGTCCACGATGTTTTTGCCCGAACCCACAACCTGCCTGGTGTTTCTGGCTGTCTTCTTACTTCTGTGGTTTCTGTTGCGATGGCACCGACGTCCACTTGAGCATCCCCTTCCACCAGGACCTTCATATCCTCTGCCCATACTGGGTCACCTTTATTTACTGTCAAAGGTTTGGGAGGCACACTTAATGCCATTAAATTTTGCATAATTAAGCATAATATAGGTAGTTGCAGTTTTGAAAACTTTGAAAATAATTAGTGCAACACCCAGAAACCGACACAGTTACAGTTATTAAAATAAAATATGTCTGTCTGTCTGTCTGTCTGTCTGTCTGTCTATCTATCTGTCTGTATATGGATGATATATACATATATATTACAATTTAATTGTTGATAACTGGCAGCAGATAGGGCTAGATAGCTTCAATGTAATTTAATTCTCAAATTCTCACAGAGCCTATGACAATTTTTACTTGCTGCATATAATTATCCAGGACCCGAGGGAGAAGTTCCGCAAGTGGCGACAACAGTACGGTGACATGTTCAGCCTGTATATGGGGGACCGCCTGGTGGTCGTCATGAGTTCCTACAGTCTGCTAAAGGAGGCTTTTGTCAAACACGGTGAAGTCTTCTCTCACAGACCTTCTATGTTCATGCTGGACTACCTTGGTAAAAAGAGAGGTGAGAATATGGATCTACATAAATAATCTGAGTTGTTAAAGGCAGTTAAGCTCTACCCTTCTTTGCGTGTAAAGCAGCGGAAGTCAAGAGTTAGTTGACACGAAGGCTATGGAAGAGAGAGTTGTGAGTTGGATTAAGACTGAAGAGTTGACTTGCCACACCACCATGTCACCATCACACAATCTCTGTGTTATTTTAAAATTCCTCCTTTCACCACCCTTCCCCCATTGTTTAACCAGTCAACTGCCTGCACACCCCCTCCCCCCCCCCCTTCCCCCCCCCCCCGCACCCTCCCTCCCCCCGCACCCCCCCCCCCCCCCCATTTGGTTGTATCATATGGTTCACTTTACACACTATTACTATCTCCAGGTATCATCCTGTCCTCTGGTGAAGTTTGGAAAGAGCACCGTAAAGTTTCACTGGAAATCCTTCGAGAGATGGGCTTGGGCAAGAATGTCCTGGCTGAAAAGATACGCGAGGAGATCGTCGACTACATCCATTTAATTGAGGCAGAAAATGGATTGCCTTTCAACCCAACTCGCATGACACATCACAGCGTGGCCAATATCATCTGTTCCGTGACCTTCGGCAAACGCTATCAGCACGGAGACCCCAACTTCAGCAAATACCTTGAAGCTCTTGAAAACAACATGCAGAATGTTGGCGGGAATGCAGCCATCTTAAATTTTCTGCCGTTTCTGCGCTTCCTGCCTGGGGATTTCTTCTGCTTCAAGCGCATCACCGCCAATGCGAAAATGATTGACGCTTTGTGTATCAGTCTCATTGATGAACACCAGAAAGAGTACAATGAAAATGCCATCAGTGATTTCATTGGTGCATACATCCGAGAAATGAAGAAGCATGAAGCTGCCAAGGAACCAACTTCACTGAATGGTATGTATGATGTCATGGAAATAGAGTAGATTAAGTGAGAGTGTGAGGTTGTGGGTTTATGTGTGTGTCTGCAGTGTTCTTTCAAGGCATTGAACTCCAGCCCTTGCCATCTTTCCTTCACCACACCACACCCCTCCCCCAATGCCAGTGCTTCTTCTCTTAAATTGTGTTTTAGCCAATGACTGAGTGTGTGAATGTGTATGTATTTCTATGGTATGTTTGTGTATATCAATTGTGTTTGATTATCAAGAGGAGCAAAGCAAATTCTTCTTAATTGTAACTAAGAAGCAATAAATCTATCTTATCTTATCTTATCTAACTCCCACCCAGCTTCAAAGAACTGTAGATATTAGGCCAAAAAAAAAAATTGTTGTTTCTGGTAACCTGACCAACCCTATTACCCCCCCCCCCCCCTCTCCCGACCCTAAAAAATTTTTTTGGCTGCTGGAAAAAAAAAAGAGAAAAAATACAAGCATGACCAGTTTCGGTTTCCATGCGCCTGTCGTCAGGGAAGTCGTGCACCATCGCGGACCCAAGATTAGAACGTAATATGGTAAGATAGTGTGTTATAATATTAAATACAGTTTCACAGAGCATCATTTGTTATTAATATTCTGTTTCTTTGTTCTTGGATATGTGTGTGTGTGTGTGTGAGGGGGGGGGGGGGGGGTTAAAAAAAAACGAAAAAAAAAACCTACCTACCTACCTACCCTATTTTTTTTAGCCATTTTACCAGAAACAACTATTTTTTTTTGGGGGGGGGGGGGGGGTATATGAATATATATGAAAATGTACGTCTTGCACCTGAACAGCAAATTTTGAAACTTGTCTCTAAATTTATATGCGTTTTTTTGTTTTGTTTTTTTAATGTTGATCAACATTGACAAGTGTTTTGTCAGTAGTCAGTCTTGACAAAGGTAATAAGGAGCCGAAACGCAATGTATCAAATTAGGCATTTTATTGCTGTTGTTGACATGTTTCTTTTACAGTACAGTAGTTGGTTTTCTCATGATCACACACAAAACTACATGGCTGTCACCTTGATGTGTGTTTCAGGGGACAATCTTTGGCAGACCATTGGAGATCTGTTTGCAGCAGGCATGGAGACGACGGCCACCACCCTGTGCTGGGCACTTGTCTACTTCCTTCATTATCCTGAGGTACGTCACTCGCATGATGCAATGTTTCCGATTGGTTTTCACACCGAAGGGTCCCATGGGCCCTCTTTCAGAATTTCAGGGGGTCCTTTTGCAAATTCAGAGTCCCTTCAGGTTTTTTTCGTTTTCTTTTCTGACCCCTCTGGCTCACCGCTGCTGTCTCTGGCTGTTGGTTCATGTTTTTTTTTTTTGTCACATTGACTTGCTGGTCTTCTCCTCCGGCAGGTCGTTGAACTTCAAGTCAATTCATTGCTATTCGTGCAACTATGCTGCAATCAGCTCTGAGCAAAGATCGTTCAAATCGGCAGGGCAGCACGAGAAAGAACATGTGCATCCCAGGGACACAGTAACTTAAATCGTCTGCATCATTTTCAGATTTCTGTGCATATTAATTATTTTATACACTTTATGCGTAATCAGAAATACTGTGATTAGGGTGGTTTGGAGAGAGGGTGTTCTGGAATCATCCTTGGACCCACATTGTACCACCCGTTCCCTTCCTAGTGCCCGTGTACCTCCAGTTTTGGCCCGCTGTATGTGACTACCAGGCAAGAGTAATGGTTCGTATTAACAGGACCTCTTGCAATTGAGAACACTTTGTCTAAATGCACTGCTGAATAGATTTGGAAATTGTTTCTGCGTTGGAGAGAAATTAGTATTGTTATTCATTCAATTCGTAGAAATTAGTATTGCTGCTTACTGGGCAGGGGAATAGGTTCCTGCATAACTTATCTTACATGGTACATACAGGGGTTCATATTCACGGGAACAATACCAGGACAAGTGTCCTGGCTGACTGTAAAAGTACTGGACATTTGTCCTGCATTTTTTTGTTTGTTTTTTTTTGCTCCCCCAACTCTTTTACCAGTTCCAGTGGTGTTCCTCCCCGGTTATGGGTGAAATCCACGGAGGGCTCGGAATCTGGGGCAAATTTTATTATGTATGATGATCGAGACGAGGATGATGGTAAGATGATGCTATGGAGGTCCATGTGGTTTGGGACTGTGGGACAGGGCCGCATTCCACACTTCCTCTCATAAATATCCCGGCATTAACCAGGCCCAGGAACTACGGCACCTGTGGTGCCGGCGGTGTAATCATCCACATCATAAGACATGTCCCAAGGGAAACACCCCCAAAGTCGCACCCGTGAAGTGGATGAATCTCGGCTTTATGGCAAAAGCCTCCCCACTGGGCCCATAACACACCCGCTCTGGGTAGGAGCCGACCTAGGTAGGAAAAATCCCGCTTGCCTCGGCTGGGACTCGAACCCGGGTCTCCCGGTCCATGGTCCGAAGTGCTAACCACAATACCACGGGGGTCGTATTTGTCCTGAATTTTATCCACCGCGAAGCAGAAATGGCAGGACATATGCAACGCCACATGTGAAAACACACACCTAATGTGACAAAATGTCATTTTTGAGTACATGTAATTCATTTTGTGGAAACATTCAGACTGTCTTTTGTGATGCAAAAAATAAGAATAGTTTTAAGTTTGATAGTTGGCGAGTGATAAGTTGTTGAAGTTTGGAGGGACCGTGGTCAGTCCATGTGCCTTTTGACTGGTCTGGCTCAAAACAGTACCCAGTGACTTTAGCCCTGTTTTTGCATGCGGCATCACATATGTAAGAAACACTCATGTAATGTTACATTATGTAAGTAATCGGATATTTCAAAAATGAATCTGTCTATAACTGATGTAAGACACAGATATGAATCACTGGTGTATACTGATCTAATGCAAATATTAAAAATACCCCGTGTCAGTGTGAAAACTTATGGCCAAAGTTCCTTCAGTTACTCTGCTCCCCAAATCTGGAACTCTCTGCCCGTCTCACTTAGGAATCTCCCTACTCTGTCACAGTTCAAGGCACACCTTAAAACCTACCTGTTTCGGCAAGCTTTCAACAAAATTTTTTTTTACTGTATCCTCCCCTGTATCCCACGTCCGCTGTGTGTGTGTGTGTGTGTATGTGTCCGTCGGTCTGTGTGTGTGTGTGTGTGTGTGTGTGTGTGTGTGCGTAGCGCGCACTGAGTGCTCCGGCTCTTGGGCAGACTTTCTGCGCCATACAAGAACAATTTATTATTATTATTATTAAATATGTTTGAAATTCATGTGATTGTGTTACTGTGTGTGTTTTTGTCTTCGTTTAACATTCTTTGTACATGTAGTTGTTATTATTAGATACACTCATTGTCCTGCTTTTTTTTTTGCATGCAGGTTCAAGAGAAATGCTACAAACAGATCCAGGAGAATGTTGGAAGTGGCAGACTGCCCACGCTTCAGGACAAACCGAGTCTTCCGTATGTCGAGGCGACAGCCATGGAGGTACTTCGCAGGTCCAACCTTGTACCTTTTGGTGTCCAGCACTCGGTGTCCGAGGATGTCGTTTTCCATGGATATGCCATCCCGAAAGATGCCATCATTTTGCCGCTGATGGAAACAGTGCTGTTGGACAAAGAAATCTGGTCGAACCCAGATGAGTTTTGCCCCGAGAGGTTCCTAACTGCTGAAGGCACTTGCAAAAAGCCTGATGAGTTCATTCCATTTTCACTAGGTAAGAGCGTTCTAAAATTTTCAGTTGTCTTTAAGCCATTTTCGTCTGATTTTTATTTTTAAATTTTATTGTGATCTCTTAAAGCACTGAAAAGTTACAGAATTTGGGATTTTGTTGTTGTAGACATTGTTTTCTTTGCCCAAAAAGGTGGGTGCATATTTGACTGAGAGCATTGACATCATGTACTTATGTTTCAAGGTTCAATATATATTGAATAATTTATTGCTGTAATTTAATGAATAATTTCCTAACATATCTCTCATGTTTGCAATATACGCATGGATTTTTCAGTAAGATACATGTACAAGTGATTAAAAAAAAAAAAAAAACTCTTGTTTTCAGGTCGACGAATGTGTCTGGGCGAGTCACTTGCCCGCATGGAACTTTTCCTGTTTTTGTCAGCCATGATACAGCGTTTCCAGTTCCTTCCCCCAGATGATGGAGAGCTGCCGTCCTTAGAGGGAATTCTGGGAATTACCCTCAGTCCGAAACCTTTCAGAATCAGAGCTATGCCAAGAATGTAACTCGCGATTAGGTTGGTATACATAATTATCACCTGTGAGCTAGAGTCAAACCTGCCAAGATGGTTACATCTATAAGCCGTGCAACTGCCCAAGCCGGTCACTGTGTCAGTTGAACATCACGTACGCTTGCTCATGTGTAAATGACCACAGACTTAAATTGCTCCTCAGGGAGATGAAAATTTAATACTCAAGTACTGAGATGCAGTACATGTATAGATCTACCACCTATACACTCTGAAACAGTGTTGGCTTCAGCACTGGCAGACACCATGCAGGCACGTACGCGCACACACGCACACACACACACACACACAGCACACACACTCTCACCGACGGACTCAGTAACAAAAATGACAGTTAATGCCCATTCTTTATACATGAACACCGGATCACAAGCATGGCTCTGAATGGACAAAGCTGCCTATTTTACACTATTACATTTTGATTTTTGTGTCTTGCACTGAGCTGCTGTTCTGATTTTTATGTTGTTTCCATAGTAATGGAAACAACATCATAGGACGGGCTAAATTTTCCATGTTCACAGGCAAGTCTCTGTGGCACAAACGCACGCCACTGCGGATCTCCCGCAAAGGCGATGGTGCAAGTGTAACTCTGACAATGACGTAGGAAAACGTACGCCATCGATGCTGATGCCTATTGTACATGCGCTTTCGACCTGGGATGAGTGCCGTCTCTGTGTGTGTGTGTGTGTGTGTGTGTGTGTGTGTGTGTGTGTGTGTGTGTGTGTGAGTGTCCGAGCCTGGTATCTGCAAAAATTATCAACTGAATGACTTGAACTTTAGGTTGCCCCAGTTTATGAAGAATGTTTGATTAGAGCGCCCGAGCGATTTTGGGATTGCACCAGAACTTTCTGAGTTATCATCTTTTCAGGTAATGTTGGTCATCTAGTGTTTTGAGACGTAGTATTTGTTTCAATCACTCAATATTTTGGCTGTTGATAGCATAAATTTGGATTCGGAACAGATGGAAGTGGTCGCTTTCATATTTTGGTGTACACAGTACCTCGTTTCAACTTTGATGGCGCAGGTGCACCCACTTTAGATCCTGTATCTGCGAAAAATTCTCAACCGAATGACTTGAAATTTAGGTTGCCCCAATTTATCAAGATGTTTAATTAGAGCGCCTGAGTGATATCGGATTGCAACAGTACTTTTGCCCTTTCAGGTAAAGTGGGTCATCTGGCGTTTTCAGCCATAGAATTTGATTAAATTGCACAATATTTTGCACCCACATTAGATCTCAAAATCGCTGAAACTGTATGTAGATAATGTGTCTCTGACGTCATAAAAATATGAAAAAAATTACTGCAGCTGTTATCGCCAGTTGAAAGTTTGTGCTCTAAGCACATTTCCTCCACAAGCCACGCGCCTTACGGAGATCGACAAAACGCCCCAACCACCCCAAAGAGAAAGTTGTTTCTGACACACGTGTGCGCTCGCGCGCGACTGAATATGGAGTCTTGGATTATTTATTGATTCAGTGATTCATTCGTTGATTTATTATGTAGCGTTTTAAACTGGCATTACTGACTCGACGCAGAGAATACGATTTGCTTATTTTGTTATGAATCCACGTCACACACAACGTAGTGGAATGCAACGAACCTTTCACCACACAGACGTGATTCAAGTGTAACTGAGAATTGCGCCATTGTTACTGGCGGGCATGGTGCTGCTGATCGCACTTCTCTGCTGAAGTGAGTGATGTGTGTGTGTGTGTGTGTGTGTGTGTGTGTGTGTGTGTGATTTGTGTCCAGGCCTGTTTCTCCGAAAATATTCAGCCGAATGGCTACAAATTTGGGGTCTCCGAATATATCAAGATTTTGTTGTTGTTGTTTTCGGTGTTGATTCAATGTTTACATGCAGCAATGGCACTTCAATTGCATGGGGCTGCTTTCATTGCAAGAATTGTATCAAAGTGATTGTGTCAAATTTATTTGAGGAAAAACGTCATAGATTTCAAAGAAAACCACCTCACGTCTCTCTTCCAAAAAAAAAAAAAAAAAAAAAATTGGTCTGACAATCCCGCTCAGTTGTTTCCATTCACACAGAGTTGGGGGGGGGGTTGAAGGGGGGGGGGGGCAGGGCAGAGAGAGTGTGTGTGTGTGTGTGTGCTCCTTCCCGATACATGGTACCTCTGGGTAACACACACACACACACACACACACACACACACACACACACACACACACACACACACACACACTGACTCAGTCACAAGTATTTCCTAGACACAAACATTATTACAACATGGCTCTGAATGGACAGAGCTGTACATTTACAGCTTTACATTTTGATTATTGTGCATGATACTCAGCTGGTGTTCTCTTTTTTTTCTTTTTTTTTTACCTTACAGATGCTAATGTTGATATTACTTGTAATTGTTTTTGTTTTTTGGCCTAACTTGTTTTTTTAACTGAAGGTCGCAAAGCCATTAATGGAAAAGATGGTTTTTGTGACTTTTTGTTGTTGTTAATTTGTGTTCTGTTTTGTACCATTTTTGCTTATTTTCCCATTTGTTTGAAAGAAAGGGGAGCGGGGATAGCTGAATGGTAGAGCATTGGACTTTCAATGCTCGGGTCGTGAGTTTGAATCCCGGCTGGGGCCAGATATTTGTGCTGGCCTTTTTTCTTGTTGCCCCGTCTTTCATATCACCCATGCGTGGTGGAAAAGGATGTTAAACAATCAAACACCTCCCCCTTCTCCTCTCCCACCCCCCTTCTCCTCCGCATCCCCCCTCCCCCTCCCTCCCTACCCCCCTTCCTCCCCTCGTTTGAAAGACATTTTATTTGAAAATGTCAAGGGTAATGACTGTAAGCTCCCATAACATCCTTTTTTTTTTTGTTGGGGGGGGGGGGGGAACAATATCTAATGTGCTAATCTCGTACATGTATTACATTTTTGATATTTTTAATGTTATACACACACACACACACACACACCACCACCACCACCACCACACACACACACACCACACACACACACACCACACACACACACACACACACACACCCTTGATCTGCAGACTGCTCCATTGGATGAAGGGAGTTACAGACTCTGCATCGGAAAGTTCCTGGTTCGAATCTGGACTAAGGTCAGAGTGTGTACCGGCCTTTTCAATGCCTCCTTTAGTGAAATCATTGTTCTTGGCATTCAGCAAGCACCACCCGTGCCTTGTAGAGTGGTGTGGTGTGTGCCTTTTATTAGGCTTTTAATATAGGGGAACGTAGAACAAATTTGATCCTAACTTTTTATTACAGTAATCAGTAGAGCACATGCCCCTTATGCTGTGGTGGTTTCCGTGAATTTTTCTCCGTCCGCGCCACCGTTAAAAGCGACCGTTTATCTTGCCATTTTTCACTGTATGAGCCCTGTAAGTAGGCTTTTTAGAGTAAGCACAAATTATGCGTCTTTGCGGGTACAGGTACGCGCAGAACTCCGTTCTAAATACTGCTACATGACACGCATTGTTGACATACTGAAATTTCACCCCAATCAGAGTGATGCTTCCTTTTGTCAGAAAACGCTTCTTTGGTGTTGTGAAGTTCCCTTGTCACAGCGTGTGCAAGTAAGTATGAAATATGATATTCAAGTGAGCTCTTTTGGGGGGAGGGATATTTGGGGGTGTACATATGAAAGTGTAGTTGCTGCGTTGTGAGTAGTGAAAGGTTATTCTCAAAGAACAGTGCATACCAAAGAATAGTATACCGGTGGTGTCATATCAAAAGTTCATTGAAATCGCTTTTGTACTTTGGTCACAAACAACCATCGAAAGTGCAATCTGCTTAATGATGGCGGAATACGCGTAATAATGGGAGTAGGGACACTTGATTGGTTTGTACATGTATTTGCGAAAACGAATATAATAAACTAATGTCCAAAAGAAACGATACCAAACTGTTGTCAGAATGTTTTTGTGCAAAATGATCCCCGAGGCCTAAAAACATAGGTTTACGTATCCCACGTCCCAAATACAGCGTCTGCGCTCGGGAATACCGGAAACATTTGCTAATGAAATATACCACTCAGAAATTTCTGTATTGTTCTGCTTTTATTGTATGTCCTTGCCAACCCTTGGTATCATTTCTTTTGGACACTAGTTTACATGTATGATGCAAATATTTTGGCACATGCTCGTGTTTCAGAATTATCTTCCGAAACTTGTATGAGAGATTCATTGCTTATGGATGGCTGTTTATTGGTGCTTAGGCTGTCAGTTCCGTATATGGGTTGAAAGCGGTGCTTACTAAAGAGCCTGCCATATTTGCTACGCTTGATTCAGTTTTTTAGAATTTGTCGTGGTGGAAAAGACACTGACTAGTCTTACGAAGAAAAATCCCTGAATTTAAACACACACGTCTTCTTTACAGTGGTCATTAATTTTCCCCATTTTTTTCACTCACTCCCTTACATGCTGCGTGGGGGGTAGGTTCGTATTTTGCTGCCAGTATCAGCCACTGTTAACTTGTCTTTGTAGTTTACATATTGTAAAAAGTAGAGTGATCCCAGCGGAAGGAAAACGTGCCTCCCACATCAAATTCCGTGAACTCTTCACTGCTTGAAATAGGTGACTTCAGTTACCTTTTTCTAATTAAACTGATGATGATGATGATGATGATGGAGATTACTTATGATGGAGACTGCTAACTAGCAGCAAAATGTACAAAATGTAAACCTTAACCCCCCCCCCCCCCCCCCCCCTCGGCAGTATGTATAAGGGAGCAAGTGAAAAATGGGGAAAATTAATGACCGCTGCAAAGAAGACGTGCGTGTTTGGATATCATAATTATTTCATACCGGCTACCTGCACATGCGGTTACAACGGAACTTCACAACACCACAGAAGCGTTTTCTGTCTAAACTGCTCAATGTTCATAAATATTTTCCGCGATACGTGTCACCTGCAGTGACCTGCGAAGTGCACAAGCATCACTGAAACTGATAAAGCCGGTTTACAGAGTCCTTTGACTCGCGGAATCAACGCCCAAACTCCGTAATGGCAGCAATTATCCAGGAAGCATCAGTTTGATTGGGGTGAAATTTCTGTATGTCAGTATGCGTGTCAGTCTTGTCTAACAGTTGCAGTATTTAGAACGGAGTTCTGCGCGTTGCTGTACCCGCAAACTGAAGACGCATACTTCTATTCGTGCATGCCCTAAAAAGCCCATCAGTTTACAGGGCTCATATATAGTGAAAATGGCAAGATAAACGGTCGTTTTTGACGGTGACGCGGACGGAGAAAGAAAATAACGGAAACCACCACAGCCTTAGGGGCCTGTGCTCTACTGAAATGAAAAGTTTTTAGCAAATTTGTTCTACGTTGTTCCGTATTTTTCCGCCAGCCTAGCCCGGCGGCTATTTTGTAATTTTCTTGTATTAGTTTTGTAATTTTTTTTTCTATCAGAATAAACAATTAACACCAAAGGATGTGTGTTTTGAATATTGTCACTTCTTAATAATTATATTGAATTGTACCCAACACCGACACAAACACAGATACACACGCGCGCCAGCCGCAATCTGAGGTCGAAAGTAAAGCAGACAACTACTTCCGTTGTAAACAGGTAGCAGTTGTCTCCCTTGGTCTTGCAACCCGGCTGGCTGCGACATTCTTTCTGTTGCCAAGTTGACATTCCACAAAAGTTTGTCTTCAGTTTTCCTCTTTACCGCTACGAACTCACAAGTCTGCACGGTCTATTCTATATTAACACATATTGGGAAAAAAACTAATTAAAACACTTGAATTATAAATGAGCGCGCGCACACAACACTGATTGCCGTGACTGACGCGCGCGCGCACACACACACACACGCACACGCACATCATTTCATACTTAGTTCATTGTCTACCCCACCACATACAGAGGGGGTGACTAAGAAATTTGCCAAATTTAAGCATGTCAGTGAAACGTCAAATATGTGTGTGTGCATGCATATGTCACTGATTGTGAACGAGTGTATGTTTGTGTTCCATGCATGCGTGCGAGTGTGTCTGGCCATCTGTAATATTAAATACAGCTTTCTGGTAAAAATCAAGCCGGAATTGTATCATAGCAGCTCACAAGAAACTTAGCATAGCATGATGATATTTTTCAGTAGATCAAGAATGAACATTCTCTATACTTCAGATCCAGGCCAGAGACAGCAAACCGTGCATATGATGAGAATGCTGCTGCTTGATCCAACATCAACTTTGCTGCTTGTGGCAGCTTCACTACTTTTGTGGTATCTGTTGTCAAGTTGGCGTTTTAGACGCTCGCTGCCGTACCCGCTACCACCAGGTCCGCAATGGGCTCTTCCAGTTTTGGGTCATCTTCATCTACTGTCGAAGGTTCGGTAACAGTGAAATACAAATCATTCTCACCTTTTACTTCACCTGCAGAGTTTTTTTTGGTTGTTTTGTTGTTATTTATTTTAAAATGTGAGATTGAACAACTTTGAAGTGCTGTATTTCACCCCTCCTCTATACAGCAGTGACCATTTCAGCAGTTTAATAATAATAATAATAATTGATACTTATATAGTGCTCTTTCTCGCAGAGAGCTCACAGCGCTTCACAAGGATCGAAAAGAAAAGAAAAACATTGGAACAATACAGTCACATATGAACAAAACATATCACATAAATACAAACAATACAGTACACCTTCACAAAACACACAACATATCAACACTACAATCAGACAGGTGCCTGCAGGTACAGTGGGCGATTGGGTCGCTTCCACAGCGGGTCATAAGCGGGTTTAATGAAAGAATTTGTTAAAAAGATGGGTTTTTAAAGCAGTGCGGAAGGCCAAGTCAGTACTTGCTGAGCGGACAGACGAAGGAAGAGATTTCCACACAGTTTACGTAGGTAATCAGATGCTATATTTTAACAGGGCTGCTGCTACCATTTTTAGGCTCACAGCTTGTTCTGAGCTGTTTTCATGGTACCTGTCATCTCACCACTTAGACATCTGGACAGTTACAGCATCTGTAATACTGGCATTGGGCCAACAGAAGCGTACGTACTCAATGACGCAGAAACCACACCGATCCTTCCACTAGCTATGTAGCAGCTGTCGCAGAATTTGTATGTTTGTCCGCATGCACAAAGTGTAAACAACAATTGATCACATGAAGAGCTGTACTAATCATTAAGATAGAGTATATCAAGTGTACAGGTGCGCGATTGAGCAAAACTGTTCCAAAATGTAAGTTGGTTTGACAAAAATGGAGTAAGCCCATTAATGCCTAAGCCTCACTGCAAGCCCACCCGAATCCCACCCCCTTCCATTTTCAACATTTCTACCCCACCATAGTCAGTGATCAAACATGGTGTGGTCATTTCTCAAGTGTCAACAATCCACCTCCCCCCCCCCCACCCCCACCCCAACTCCTGCCCCCTCCCATGCTCCTCCCCCCTCACCCTTCCATTTTCCACATTTCTACCCCACCATAGTCAGTGATCAAGCATGGTGTGGTCATTTCTCAAGTGTCAACAATCCACCTGCCCCCCCCCCTCACCCCCACTCCTGCCCCTTCCCATGCTCCCCCCCCCCCCTCCCCTTTCCATTTTCAACATTTCAACCCCACCATAGTCAGTGATCAAACATGGTGTGGTCATTTCTCAAGTGTCAACAATCCACCTCCCCCCCCTCACCCCCCCCCCCCCCACCCCAACTCCTGCCCCCTCCCATGCTCCTCCCCCCTCACCCTTCCATTTTCCACATTTCTACCCCAACATAGTCTGTGATCAAACATGGTGTGGTCATTTGTCAAGTGTCAACAATCCACCTGCCCCCCCCCCCCCCCCCCACTCCCAACTCCTTACCCCTCCCATACTCCCCACCCACCCATCCACCTCCCTTCCCCCTTCCTCCATCCCAGTGCCAACAGGTGTCCAAACCACCCACCATTCCCAAACACCTATCGTGAGTTTGAATCCCAGCTGGGGCCAAATATTTATGTTGGCCATTTTCTCATTGCCCCATCTTTGATATCACCCACACATGGTGGAGAAGGACGTCAAACACCCACCCCACCCCAGACCTACGCTTAACAATGATCCAGCTCAGGTAATAATGATAATAATAATAGAATATTTGTAACGTCTAACCTTACCTAAGCTTTAGGCACTTTACATAAAATACATATTTATTCATATAAGACATAAGAAAACATAAAACAAACATAAGACAGGTAAAACTGAAAAAAAAAAACAGATAAAAACTAATAAAACTCATATCCACACACACACACACACACACACACATACACACACACACACACACACACACACACACACATGCTCCCTGCGCACACACACTCGCACCAGCAGAACATGGCACAGCTATGAGAGGGTGAAGAGATGGGATCCATGTATAACAACGGTCTGTGTCATTTGTATTGTACCAGGATCCCAGGGAGAACTTCCGGAAGTGGAGGCAGCAATATGGTGACATCTTCAGTCTGTATCTTGGCAACCGCCTGATTATTGTGTTGAGTTCCTACAGTCTGCTGAAGGAGGCTTTTGTCAAACACGGGGACGTCTTCTCTCACCGGCCGTCCACGTTTCTCATGGATTTCTTAGGGAAGAAGATGGGTGAGATTTTGTTGAAGGATTTCCGTATGAACTGCTCTGGGACGTGCAGCGAGTTATTTTTTTTAGTTAGTTTTGTAATGTATGAATTTATTCTTCCGGCTTTTTTTTTTTTCAGTTCGTCCCCTGTGAAGATTTTATTAAAACCATTAATGCAGGGGCGCCGGAAGATGTTGGGGGGAGGGGGGACAGAATCTCAGAGGGGGGTACCGCCAGAGCCAGTGAAAGGATGAAAGGAAGGACGTTGCCCGGAGAAAGTGAAAAGCGGGGGGGGGGGGGGGGGGGGGGGGGGGGGGGGGGGAGTGATTATCAGACGCCTTTCTGCGAAGTCGTTTTGATATTTCATGCAAGGGCTAAACTGAGTTCTCTGTTGGGTGGGATGAGGGAGAGAGCAGGAAGAGGGGGAGGGGGGGGGGGGGAAGGGAGGGGGGGCAAGACCATGGCTTTGCCCCCCCCCCCCTCTGGCCATAGTCACCTGATTTTCCAGGGGGGGGGGGGGGGGGCAAAAAGATACTCTTGCCCCCCCTGCTTGGGTACAGGGGGGGGCAGCTGCCCCCCCCCCCCCCCCCCCCCCCCGGTTCCGGCGCCCCTGTAATGATACAATAAATGATAAGAAATAGTTGAAGTAAAGTATTGCTCTCATAGTAGAAGTGACTCCCTGCACGGCTCATATACACACACACCTGCATGGCACACAGTTACACATGCACGCACGCACACACACACACACACACACACACCCTTCCAATTCTGTCACTTTCCCAGACCTTTTTGTGATACATGCACCGGTAGAAGTACATACTATCTGGTAAAGTAGAATGAACCAGCCTAACAGAAGAACCAAAGTGGAAGATGCTAAATGCCAAATGGTCTTTCAGGAAAGGACAACTGGCATTACTGTACCGTTTAATTTTGGGAACAGAGATGGAGACAAGGTTAAAGTGCAGGCCTGTTGAACTCTCCATTTGAAGACCCATGGCCATTTCATAGTGTTGTGTGGTATGGGCATACTGTGTAGGAAAAAATGGCAGCCAAGAATTTTGTCTCTTTTTTTTTTTTCTTTTTTTTTTAAAAAAACAAACAAAAACAGGTGTTGTTCTGTCCTCTGGCGAAGTGTGGAAGGAACAGCGCAAAGTGTCGCTAGAAATCCTCAGAGAGTTGGGTTTGGGCAAGAATGTTCTAGCAGAGAAGATTCAAGAGGAAGTTGCTGACTACCTTCTTGCTGTGGAGGCGGAGAACGGCTTTCCTTTCAACCCCGTACGCGTGACACATCACAGTATTGCCAACATCATCTGTTCCATTGTGTTCGGAAAGCGATATGAGCATGGTAACCAGCAGTTCAATCAGTGTCTGGCCGCTCTCGAAAACTGTTGGAGGGATATAGGTGGAGACACAGCCATCATGAATTTTCTTCCTTTCCTGCGCTTTCTACCGGGGGATGTTTTTCACTTTAAACGTCTCAAGAACAACATAGAAATACTGGACATGTTGTTTCGTAGCTTTATTGCAGAACGACGTAGTGGCTATGACAGGAATTCCGTCAGCGATTTCACTGGTGCATACCTTCGAGAGATGGAGAAACGAGAGGATGCGGGTGAAAAGACAACTTTGAACGGTATCAAATCATTTAGTATTTGCACTTTCATTGACAATATGTTCCCACCCACCCCATATCATCCTCTTTTTTTTTCTTTTTCTTTTTTTTTTTTTTTGGGGGGGGGGGGGAGAAGTGGGATAGAGTGTACTGATGATGCAATACCTTAAAATCCATAATAGAAAAATAATTTCGTCTTATGCTATCTGTTTGAAATATCACTTGAAAGAGCTTTAAATTTTGTAGAAAAACGGGTGCGCGCTTGTCATTTCAAACTCAACTTTGTTTTTCAGCATACAGTCTTATGCAAATTCTTTCATGGACATGCATGTGAAGTTACTTTGTTTTGTGTATCTATCATGTTGAAACCAAGGGAAGTTATGTACATGCTAAATTATCTGCTGTGAAATCTAAGTAGGCCTACATGTACATGTAATAGATAGTGCACGCCATTACTCTGTTTCATTGCAGACGGCAACTTGAAGCAGACAGTGGCAGACCTGTTCTCAACTGGCATGGAGACAACTGCCACCACTCTTTGCTGGGCTCTAGTCTTCTTTCTTCATTATCCAGAGGTAACTGCCGAACATCAAGTGCGCACTTTCCAAGATCACTTGGTTCACAGAAACTAGTATAATTATGTCGGAAACATACGTATAATTATGTGAGTGCGTGTGTAGACTCGGTATAGTCTGTCTAGAGCTCAGAGTGTGAAACACTACTACATGTGTGAATGGGAGTTGATAATGACCGCCCAAAGCCCTTCTATGCAAATTTGCCCTTACCCTGGCCCGCATCTTATATTGTTTAGTGAAACTGATTTACTGCTCTGTAGCTTGTCTTTCAGTCAGCAAAACTTTTTATTTCTATTCATCAGTGATCACCAAAACAGGTCTGTGAGAGTTAGTATGGCAGTATCCACCCTCACATCTTTAATGTTTTGAAATTTCCCCCATATTCATGATGTTCACTGGACAGAACTTTTCATAACTGAATTGCACAACAGCCCGTGCATGAACACACCAATTTTTGTCTTCCACTTCAGGTTCAAAAGAAATGCTACCAACAGATCCTGGAGAGAGTTGGGACAGCTCGACAACCGACCATCCACGACAAGCCCCACCTTCCTTACATCGAAGCCACCATTATGGAGGTTCTTCGCTGTGCAAATATAGCGCCTTTCAGCATCCAGCATTTTGTATCAGAGGATATTGTATTCCATGGGTACTCAATTCCAAAAGAGACAGTGGTTTTCCCATTGATGGAGTCTGTACTGCTGGAGAAGAGTATCTGGTCTGACCCTGAAAAGTTCCGTCCTGGACGGTTTTTGAATGAGGATGGGATGAACGTTCGTCCGGAGGAGTTTATTCCTTTTTCAGTAGGTAAGCACATTTGGATGGCTAAAACGTAGGGACAGGGATTTTTCATATCATGCAAAGGTATTATTAGCCCTGAGTAATTTTTCAGCCGTTCAGCGGAATTCTGTGGCCTCTAGGCCAGTTTCCGCTGTTTTGTTTTTTATTTGTTTGTTTTTGTTTTTGTTTTTGCCGTTCTGCCACCAAGGGGGAAAAAATAGAACAAGCAGGGCAGTTTATCAGTATCACTTGTCAGTCAAGCACGAGTTGTTTTTTTCAGGGTCCATGGCCGATTTCCGTTGGTTTATTGTTTTTGTTTTGTTTTTCCAAGGTTTTGTGAGGGATCAGGTAGTCTCAGCAACAGATGGTGTTTGCTAAAAATGTAAAAATTCCTCTTTATATTCTTTTTCTTGCTTTTTTTTTTTTTCTCCTTGTTTTCTTTGAGACCTTGAAATAAACCATGCATTACTAGTTACCTGAATGAATGCATTTTTTCTCTGTCTTTTTTATGTTGCAGGCCGCCGAGCATGTCTTGGTGAGTCACTTGCACGCATGGAACTTTTTCTGTTCCTTTCGGCCATGATCCAGCGGTTCCACTTCATGCCTGCGGAGGATGGGCAACTGCCATCTTTGCAAGGAATTCTGGGTGCCACAGTCACTCCTGAACCCTTCAGGCTGAGGGCTATTGTCCGGAAATAGTGACAACAGCTTGGTCGCATTGACTGCTTTGAAGTCTTTTCTGTAATAAAAATGTGGATTATGCAGGCACTTTAGCCATGCACCTGGTTGGCTGAAAGTGCTGTGAACTATAAATCAGCTTGCACATTAAGTGAATCCCGGACATTCTCTCACCATATTTCATCAGCTCATTACTGTCACATGGTACAAAAGGTCAGCTCAGCTATTCTTCATTTTTTTTTTTTTTTCTTTGTGGTTGTATGTTTTTGTTGAGGGGTTGGAGGCTGGTGTAGCTAGAGAGAATCCCCAATGATGACCTTAAATGAATGGTACCGTATGTACTAGATGTGAAAAATCCAATGCCTCAAGTGGGATTTGAACCCCATACCTCACACTGCATGGTTACAGAATCGTTTTGAATCAACCAGAGGCATAAGGCATAACAAATCTGACGACTCATTCTAAATACTGAATAAATGTGCAGAGACACCTGTTTTAACATATATGTATGGAAAGTATGTAAAGCTTCGAGCGCAACTTTGCAATTGACCTCATTGAGCGCATGTTTTCAGCTTTAGCGACGCCTTTGTTCCTATTCTATATATATATATATGTAGACCATATAAATTGGTCACATGCAGTCAGGTCAATTTCAAAATAGGGGAAGTAAGTAAAGCTGAGAGCGCTACCTAGATCTAGGAGGTGTGTGCTTTGTATGCCATTGGCCACGTCTGCCTTGCCCTACATTGGCTACAAGCCACACGTCGAGGGGTGGGGGGGGGGGGGTATCTACCATCCTATCGCTGAAACACCTAACAGATCTAAGGGTACATGTATGTCACCATTCACAGGACCCCCATTCCCCTTCCACCGGGAGGAAAATGGTCGGTACAAGCTAGCTAGGCCATATGAATTGGTGATTTTAGCCGCTCACGACCATGGCTTTGGGTCAGTGGGAGCCTTATCAGGTGAGCATTCGGCAATACCCACGAGGGATATGGCTTGAATGACAATTTGAAGTGTGACTTGCATCAAATGCTGTGATTTAAAGGTTTTCTCAGGTCCTGCACTTTGGGTCCTGCTAAATCCTGCCCGGGACTATTGGGGCTGCCCGGGATTTCCGGGGCCGGCTAGCATTATGAATGGATCTAGCCTTTATTAACTAATGTATTGCTTGATTTCACGAGTCAAGATGCTTTTTCATGAGTGTGAACTTCAAGTTGTTCCGGGCCGGCCACCAGGGAAACTTGCCCAGTGCTTATCACCTGGGTTTTCAGGTACTGACATTATGAAAAGAAGTGTTTGTGGCCATAATTAACATTTTTGTTGTTGTTGTTCTTTGGCCCTTGAACAAGGGTTTTGTTTCGTGTGTATACTTTCCAATTCACTGTGCCTACAGACTACAGGAATAAAGACTGAATCATGTACGTGTAAATGTCACAGTATGAGTTTCACATCTGTTGTGCATGTAGGTGTGTGGGTGGTGGTGGGGGGAGGGGGTGGCCTACACACACATTCACAAACATACGACAGGGGATTTGGTCTTGTGGTAATTAGGCATCCAGCTTCGAATCCTTAGCTGCCTGGTTCGAATCCCCGGTGGGCAGGAATATGGTGTGATTTTACCCCTTACTAAATCGAGTCAAATTACGTAGAGACTCGTTTACATTGCGGCCTGTCTCGCCTTCGTCAGTGTTCACACACACACACACACGAAGATCAAGCATGCACGTTAAAAATCCCATTCCAAACGGGAGGGGCCGCGGAATGGAAAACAGCTGACCTGCAATACGACAATAATGGTCAACATGATGACCGTGGTCCTCACAATGGAAGAATGATGAACAAAGTGCGTAAGCATGCACCAGGGAAAGAAAAAAATCGTCTGCTACAGATCTCGCGCACAAGAAGGCTACTTCCGATGTAAACAAATCGAGTTGCTTCCCCTGCACCGGTCGGTAAGAAACTTGGCAAGTTGTTTACTCAGAATTTTTGCTACAGTTTGCCTTTGTTTCACATTGTACCTGGTTGTGGGAAAATATTCCTTAGCAATAAGGACAACTGTTAGCCCTTCTGTGCCCGGTCTTCGGTGATTTCAACCGTGAGTATGTTCTCTAAAGTCTTCGGTACAACGTACCGTTTCTGGCATGTTTTGCGGGCCCTCGCTAGTCTGTCGGTCAAATAAGTGACGACAGGCGTGGCTGCACTGAATACCAGCAACTTGACTTGACATTTTGTTTGCTTATAAAGCACTGGTCACTTGTGGATCAGACCATTGGTATGGCCGGTTGGTTATCCAAAATTGATTGACGATAAACCGTAGTACTGGTATGTGGTACGGTGACATCTAAGTACAGCTGCACTTAGTGTTTGCGAAGGCCGTAAAAAAACCTTTGGCAGGGACAAGTTACTGTGACAATTTATGATTAGAAACATTCATGATAAAGCACGATGTAGTAGTAGATTTTTCAACAACTAATGCATCTTCTTGTTGAACTAGCTTACAATTATGCCTTTGTTGTCAGTTGTTGGGGGGGGGGGGGGGGGCTTTATGTTTTTGCGTGTTGTTTTGTGTGTGTGTGTGTGTGTGTGTGTGTGTGTGTGTGTGTGTGTGTTTTGTCTTCTTTGTGTCTTGGATGCTTTCTTTGACTTTTTGTGTGTTTGATTTTTTTCAAGTGTGCCCGCTTTCTTCGTACAGAAGAAACTGACAAGGAAGACCATCTTGTCACCAGAGCTCTTCCAGAAAGTGGACCTCGATCTCGTACTGCTTGAAGACTGATGCAGTTGTGACACACCGTACGCAGGCATTAAGCACACCTGCAAGAATAAGGGTTGAGGAGATACTTGGCGCAGCAAGTAGCCACAAAAAATTGGATGCACACATTAAAGAGAGAGAGAGCCAGCACAGTCCCAGGTAAACTCATTGAAGACGTCTCCAGACACAGTCACCCCAAACTCTGATCGTGTCTCCAGAGCCAAACTAGACACTGACGGGAGTCATGTAACCAAAGAGGACAACGCTGAGGAAGATCGATCCTCCCCACCCCCAAGGCCTTCGTTGAGGGACACCTATGTAATACACATTGAAAAAATCAGAGTGAAATCACTGCAGGTAATAGGTCTAAGATCCTCAAGGGTTTTTTTTTAGCTTAGCTTAGCTCAGCTGAAAGTTGCAAAATATGTTGCTGCTTGAGCCGACCACGTGTCTCGTGTTTGTGACTGTCTTCCTCATTCTGTGGTTGCTGCTGCGGTCGAGACGTCCCTCCCTCCTGTATCCTCTTCCTCCGGGACCACCCTACCCTCTGCCGGTGCTAGGACATCTTCACCTGATGTCAAAGGTTTGAATTATTGTATTCTGAAAGCTCATGTGATTTATTATCATTTTTTTAATCATTGTTGAACACAGAGATGTTGACTGACTTCACGCAAACAAACCCACCGGTCTTTAGTGGTCGCCACATTTTTAAGCAGTCATAGATCTACATTTAAATTCCTGTATGAATTAGCCATCAACTGTGCATGAAGGCATCTTTTGTGTAGTGTGTTTTCCTATCATAACAGACAGGTTTTGCTGTATGAAAGAGAAAGACTTGCAGGAGGATACAAGCCAGTACATTGGCATTTGTCATACAAAGGATGACAGGGGATTTGGTCAAGGGGTTAACCCTTTCAGCCCTGAAGGAATCTCAATAGCCATAACGCTCTCTGCCTGGGAGTTTTTCAAGTGTGCTAGATCTAGAGCTGGGCTCCTGCATACAAAAACCCTATTTCTCAAGAAGTATTGGATCCATCCTATAGGGGAATCTTCCACTGTGCAGAGCGTACGATAGTCGGTCACATGCACGCATATTATTGTTAGGGTCTGCGAGACCGTGGATGATACGGTGGCAGGGCTGAAAGTGTTAAGGCATCCAACTTTGGATCCTGAGCTGCCTTGTTCGAGAACCTGGTGGGCAGACATGTGCATGTGCAGACTTGTTTACGGTGCCTGAGTGACTCACCTTCATTTCAGCAACTTTGCATGAAATACGCTAGTTCTCCATGCTGACAGAATGATGATGATGATGATGATGCTTTGTCATTTTTGTTACCTCATTTAGTCAGCTGTATTTGTTTCTGACCTATTCAGGATCCTCGAGAGCAGTTGTGCAAGTGGAGACAACAGTACGGTGACATGTTCAGCCTGTATATGGGCAATCACCTGGTGATCGTCATGAGTTCCTACAGTCTGCTGAAGGAGGCTTTTGTCAAGCACGGGGACGTCTTCTCTCACCGGCCACCCATGTTCCTCTTCGATCATTTGACTTGGGGAAAAGGTGTGACCGTAGTTTGCATAGTATTTGTTTTGGCGCAAGCATGGCTATACAAGTATGGTATCTCGTAAAACCCCATCTGAAAATTGTAATTTTATTTGAAATCTTTGGATCACGAGGAGCCACTTCAGGTCACTATTATCAGGGTCCATACAGGTCATGGAATCCTGGAAAAGTCATGGAATTTGGAAATAGCTTTTCCAGGCCTGGAAAGTCATGAAATTATCTCAAGAGTCATGAAAAGTCATGGAATTTTGGAATTTTATGGAAGGCATTTTGAGCCCAGCAGAGAAACGGTCAGCTTGTTGATTACTCACTGGACTGATTGCAAAAAAAACCCAACAAACTGCCCTCCCATGAGGCTAATGACTAACTCTGAACATTGGTCTTGCTGACTGCGATAACTTGGATAAGCTCATGATTTCTACCCTCGCGTGTGTCAGTGTGAAAGAGGGTGAGGAAGTTATCATGGAAAACAGGAGAGTTGGCCTGGAAAAGTCATGGAAAAGTCATGAATTTTTGAGACTGTGAACCTGTATGGACCCTGTTATAATTATGCAATCAGCAGTGGTCTTGGGCCTAGTGTAACATACTTTGCGTATTAGTGGTGTGAAGTGGCTCCTGCTGGTGTGTAGTGGCTTGTTCTTTTTAACCAGTCTTATAATATGGCAGGCAGGGGTGGTCGGGCTTGGGTATGGTATGGTACCAGGTAGTTTTTTTTTTCGTTTTTTTTTTTTTCAGATAATTATCTGGTACCAGGTAGTTGTCTCCTCGGAACATATATTAATCTCTGTTGGAACACTCAAGGGGCCGCAGGAGGACCCAGAGAAACCCTTGATGAGAAGCCTGTATGCTAGGAAAAGTTGATATCACAAATCACAGGGGTAGGTGGGTGGGTGTTTTGGAGTTTAACGTCCTTTTCCACCACATACGGGTGATATCAAAGACAGGGCAACGATGAAAAAGCCACCACAAATATTTGACACCAGCCCAGATTCGAACTCATGACCCGAGCATTGGAAGTCCAACGCTCTACCATTCGGTCACCCCTGCTCCCCCTCACACATCACAGCTTGACCTGACCGTTCAGTAATGAGTCTGCTATAGTAGGACACTCAACCTGTTTAGCCAGCTTTTACCTCAAGTACTGGTACTTTGCATTTGCTTTTTGCTTTTTTTTTCTTTTTTTTTCATGGAAAAAAAATTGTAAGAGGAACTTCGTAATGTTTCAGGTCTTGTCCTGTCTCGCGGAGAGCTGTGGAAGGAACAACGCAAAATTTCTCTGGAGATCCTGCGTGAGTTGGGCGTGGGCAAGAACATCCTGGCAGAGAAGATTCAAGAAGAAGTTGTCTACTTCCTGAAAGCCATAGAAGCAGAGAGTGGATTAAGCTTTGACCCTGGGACTGTCACGCACCACAGCGTTGCCAATGTAATCTGCTCCCTCACTTTCGGCCAAAGGTACGATCATGGAGATCCCGTTTTCTTGAAGTACCTGGAGTCCGTTGAACAGGGTATGAAGGACGTCGGTCAAGCTGCAGCCATTTTGAATTTTCTCCCGTTTCTTCGCTATTTGCCTGGGGACTTATTTCGTTTGAAAAGCCTGGTGCAGAGCAGAGACTCGTGCGACGCAATGTACATTTCTTCCATCGAGGAACACAAGCAGGAGTATGATGAAAACTCTCTCCATGATTTTATCGCTGTCTACTTACGGGAGATAAAGAAGAGGGAAGCTGCTGGTGTCAAATCAACAGTTACAGGTAATTTACTATTAAATGGCATTTCTTTTTTTTCTGTTCTTGAATGTTGAGGCCCCGTGGACGTCTTATCTGTTGGGTATGGGGTTCATCAGTTTTTAGTTCTGGCTCCCAGAGTCATTGAAGCTCACCTTAAGAGATTTGTATGATTTTATTTTTTTCAGTTCTCTTCAAGGTTTTTTTTTAAATTTTAAATATGAATATGGGAACTGGGCCCGTATGTAATAGTCGAGGTTAGGGCTTTTAGCCCTGAGTTAGAGTCTAACCTCGAACTAAACTAGCTCTAGGTTAAATTTTCTGTTGTTTATTGTTTTAAATCAGGAAGCAGGCCCATTCCAGGAAGGTGCCTGAGCTGTTATGGAAGGATTTTTTTTCTTCCTTTCTTCGCTTCCTTTTTTATTTAATTTTGCTTTAGGGTTCTTTTGTCCCAGTCTGGGTTAGGCCCGTAGCCGTAGGTTAAATTAACCTCGACTTTTACAGACGGGCCCTGGTAGTGTAAAAATATCCACTCCTGCACTTTTATGCCTGGGGTATAGTATATTTAGCCAGCTTTGCTCACTTAGTAATGATCAAGAAGCACAACAGAGAGAAGTCAGTCTTAGCTAAACCTTGGGGGTGTCATATTTACCCACCACCACCACCATTTACATTTAAAGAGAGTCTTATCTCACTGGCCAGCTCTCGATTTCCAGGGAACATTGAAGCTGTATGACCACCGTGATGTCAGCTTGTGAACTGTTTGTAATTTACTTTCAGAAGCCAACTTGGTCCGGGCAGTTGCAGATCTATTTGCAGCTGGAATGGAGACCACAGCCACTACACTTCGCTGGGCCATGGTCTTCTTCCTGCATTATCCTGAGGTAGGCCAGAGGCATGACTACATAGTCATGTACACTTAAAGATACATTCCGCAGCTTGTTTAAGCTCACAGATCGACCTAAGCTTCTTTTTTTTTTCTTTTTTTTTTTTTAACCTCAGTTGCATGCAGGTCCGCTTCAAGCAACAACAAAAAACAAAACAAAAAACAACCCTCCTTTTTTTAAAGCTGGGCTGAGCGTTTCTTCTTCATAGGTTCTTTTTTTTTTATTAACCACTACGGTATTTCTCTTTGTTTTCATTTTTTTCCATGGACATACATTTGTAGCAGATTACAGAGAGTCGTACACCGAAAGTACATGAGGTAAATAAAAAGTATACAAACAAGAGGAAAAAAATCCATTTTTTTCCCTTAAAGACTTAAGTCATTTATAACCTTGTATTCGACTTAACAATGGAAATTCATTGTACATGCATTTGTGTGGATGAGATCGACCTAAGCTTATTATGGTGACAAGAATATAAGTCTCATTTAGATGTGAGCAAAATCTGAGCCCATTCTGGGCCGTCGTTGCTAAGATATAGGTCAAAATGCACATCTATGGGTTACCCGAATGTGTTGAGCCATATGCGGGGTCATTGGTATCGCTTGGCACCTAATTACCCTACAACTGTAAACACGTACACGATACGGGCTGGCGTGGCTTTCTGGTTTTAGTCCCGTGTAGTCATAGGTCAGCGGCTGATGCAGTCAATCTGACCTACTTACGGCAGCGTGCCTCTCGCCTATCATGCATGTGAAGTACTGGCACAGCTAACACTGAAGCAATACTAACTGACGACATGGTGAAATCCAGTGTTGACAGGCACATCCGGATGACCGTCTAAACTCCACTCAAAATCATGTGCAGCCTTGTTTATTCGTGTACACATGCATGCACAGATATCAAGTGTGCACACTGATGATCCCATGTCTATCTTTCAGAGAAGAGTAGGTTGTGTGCGGTAGCATGGAAAACAGAAATACTGTCACATGCACCAGAGGAAATAGCAGGGTGGAAGTTTGGACATAAAGTAGCGCATAGCAGCAACAGGCTTTCACCACTTCATCCTTCAGGCCTGTGGCGCCTAGAGCATTCCAGAAAAGACGGATAATGTGCTGCGAGGAAAAGTTGTGCAATACCATATACATTGTACAGTACCATGTTGTGGGTTGGGCAAGCACAGTTCTTTATCCTGCAGTATCCAAAGTCTTTTTTTCAGTTCCATATCTTGCACTTTTGCAGTCACCTGCTCCATACATCTATATGCATTTTCATAAAGTATCTAATTTTTTTCCAGGTTCAAGAGAAATGCTACCAACAGATCAAGGAGAAAGTAGGAACTGCACGACTTCCAACGGTACTGGATAAACCCTCGCTCCCGTATATCGAAGCAACAGTAATGGAGATTCTTCGCAAAGCAAATCTTGTCCCACTTGGGATCCAGCATTCTGTCAATGAGGATGTTGTGTTCCGCGGGTTCTCCATTCCAAAAGACACCGTTCTGCTGCCGTTGATGGAAACAGTGCTTGCGGATCCAGAGATTTGGTCAGATCCAGATGAGTTCCGGCCAGAGAGGTTTTTGACGAAAGAGGGCACCTGCAGTCGTCCAGATGAATTTGTGCCTTTTTCATTGGGTGAGACCTTGGTATTGAGTACCTTACATGTAAAAGATAATGGTTACTGGTGGGCATGCATCTAAGAAATGATTTTGGTATGGTATGGTATGGTATGGTATGGTATGGTATGGTATGGTATGGTATGGTATGGTAGACTTCTCCTCGGCGCACGTATCCATCTCTAATGAGATGCTCTAGGCGCCGCAAGGCTGGAGGACGAAGTAGGGAAAGCCTGCTGCCGCTAGGCGCTACTTTGTGTGCAAACCTCCACCCTGCTATTCACTCTGGTGCGTGCGACAGTATTTCTGTTTTACCACGCCACCGGCCACAGCCTACTCTTCTTCGAAAGATGAACGTGGGATTTTTAGCGTGCACACTTGATATTTGTGCGTGCGTGTGTACACGAAGGCGAGACAGGCACCGCAAACGAGTCTGCACATGGATTTGACTCGATATGGTATGAAAAAATCCCACCATATTCCTGCCCACCGGGGACTCGAACCAGGCAGCTCAGGATCCGAAGTTGGATGCCTTAACCACTAGACCAAATTTTCCATAATTTACACCGTATTAATATTTTGTTTCTTGGAAAGAAAGCTCACAGTTTCATTGGATGATTTTCAACGATAATTGCATTTATTATGTTGTTGTTTTGTGGTGTTGTGTTGTTTTGGTCTTTTTTGTGTGTGTGGTCAAGCGAGAATTTAGCACTTAGAAGACATTTTCTTTTTTAAAACTTTGTTTCAGGTCGGCGATCATGTCTTGGGGAGGCACTTGCGCGCATGGAACTTTTCCTGTTTTTGTCGGGCATGATACAGCGATTCCAATTCCTGCCCCCAGAGGACGGAGAACTGCCATCATTGGATGGAATTCTTTCAGTTACCTACAGCCCAAAGCCCTTTAAACTGAGGGCGGTGGCTAGGACGTAATATGGACTGGCACTAATCAGCAGTAGTGAAAATAGAGCTTACCTGATTAGTTCGAGTGGTTTACCAGGAAAAAAAAACCACGAGATTTTTCATTTCTTTGCCATAGCTATCAAGCCTCTGGTGAGGTTGCTACAGCAAAAAAATTGTAACATTGAGTGTGAGTGTTTGACTGATGACATAACTGGAGGGTGTTGTATTTTTTGTCAAAAGTCATAACACTTGCTCGCTGTGTCCTTACTATTTTCGGGGGAAGTCGGGTTGGCCGAATGGTAGAGCGTTGGACTTTCAATGCTCGGGTCATGAGTTTTATGAGTTTGAATCCCGGCTGGGGCCAAATATTTGTGCTGGCTCCTTTCTCGCTGTCCCGTCTTTGATATCATCCCTATGTGGTGGAAAAGGATTTTAAACTCCCAAAACACCCAAACACCCTTACTATTTTCAGACGTAAAGCACTCGTAGTTTAACTCACTGAAAATTTGCATTGGCGAGTGGTGTAAAATGCTCTTAAAATGGTTAGGCTGCTGGCTCAGGGCCATGTTAAGAAAGGAACACAAACCTTGTTTTGATTGCAGTCACACAACATAAATAAACTATGTAAATGATTCTGATACAGCTATGTGGATGGTGTGGGTACATCAAGGCCAACAGGATGTAAATCTTTTTCTTTTCTTTTTTTCTTGTTTTAATACCTTTTTAAAAAATATTTTTATTACAAATTATTATACATACATACATACATACATACATACATGTACGTACAGACATATAGACATAAACATATATACATGCCTAACATGCATACTACATGCTGGAACACGATACAACTGTAGTCGACAAGCATACACGCAGGATTTTCATGCATGTTATCACACCTATATATATACATGTATATATAATTACTGGACAGAATGTCAGTGAGCTTTTCCTTGAATGTACCTAGGTCTAGAACAGGAGGTATATCTTCCATCAGACTAGAACATGCGCATTCTACTTACAACAGGATCACTTTGCAAAAATGACACCCAAACTTTCTTTGGCTGCTGTTCCATCAGCATGTGCCATCAAACATTTTATGCCCTCTAAACATTGTTACGATAGCTCGAAAATCTCAGAATTTGACACAAAAAAGTTTTCTCTTCTTTTTCTCTGCTTTTTTTTTTTTTTTTTTCATTTTTTTAAAATTTATGAGTGATAAGTTACACACCGTGTTACTGGCACTGAAAAAGCTTCGCTTTTTAGCTATCCACATCATGGCAGAAAATTAATCAAACTCACCCTTTCAAGACATCCAGTCAAAAATTGCCCTAGGCAGACTACGTCCCATAGTGTATTGTATGTCTTGATGCCGCCTGTAGGCTGAGTAGAGTGTATTCTCTGCAGCGTAAACCTTTGATTTCATTTGTGAACACTGATGTATGCATACTAGCAGATGTAACCGGCGATGGGAAGTAATAAGCATTTTTGAGGGGAGTTTGGGGGTTTGGGGGTTTAACGCCCTTTTCCACCTCATAAAGGTGATATGAAAGATGGGGCAACAATGAAAAAGCCAGCACAAATATTTGGCCCCAGCCGGGATAAGAACTCACGACCCGAGCATTAGAAGCCCATTGCTCTACCATTCGGCCACCCCGGCTCCCCCCATTTTTGAGGGGAAGTGGCTGAACTGAACAATGGATTTATTTCCTGTGAGCTGTGGGATTGCAGTAAGTGAGTGCTTTTAATATAAGTGGAAAAGGTGGAAAGTAACAGAAATTGGATGATTTTCGGAGATTTTTGTTTCCCGCCGAATTCTCTGCAAGGTCCAGCCTGAGTACAGCCACCAATTTTGTTTGCAATGTGAGAACTCTAAATTAGCTTATTGTGTTGAACACGCAAACAGACAGACACTGTTTGCTTATGCATCTATAGATATGACATTGATACTGGGTGATGGATACATCCTAGCAATCTCAAATTTTGATATGACCTTTTACATGTTGTTATGCAAATATTTTATCCAAATTTTCTTTTTTCTCAAGTTTCCATGGTTCTGACTCTACAACATTAGCTGTCAAGTTATTGAGGGAGTGGGCGTCACCAGTTTCAACAGGCTGGAAAACTGGTGAGAAAGGACTGAAACCTAGGCTGGGGTTACGGTAACTGCTCCGACAATTTACCAAAATGCGTGGAGATGAGATTTGTGATGCTGTTCATCACTACTTTTTCACATTTTCACACATATATTACATATTTTATTCAATATGAGCGTTTTAAGCAATATAAGATTTCAATTTGGGTGCCTTGTGAAATATGTGAGTGATAATATTTGTTGCAGGTACAGAAAGTTCTGGGTTTTTTTTTGGTGGTTTTTGTTGCGGGTGTTTTTTCCTTCTTTGTTTTTTTTTTCTTTTTCTTCCGTTGAAGAAAGTTTTGAATACAGTATCTAGCTTTATATTTTTCATGTCTGAGTTTACTTGAGAATCACTGACTTACAGTGAATAGTGTCATAGTGCTCATGTAAGGTCTGTTATTCTGTTTCGATCTGTTTCCAAAGTGAATGTCATTGAACATTACTTGAAATATGTTATGCGATGTTGTTGTGAACAGGTGTTTACCTGATGAGTTTGATGATTTTTTTTATTTCAGGAAATGTGTCTCTAACAGAGCATCCAAAATTTAATATATGGAGCACCCACAGAAAGTTGTGAATATGAGATTTGTGTATGGCCCGGGACCATTAAATTTTCATTATGTTCAGTTCAAAGTATCAGTTTGGATAAATGTGCGTCTTTGTTGTTTTGTTTTGTGATTATGTTGTTGGATTTTGTTTGGTGAGTGAGGGAGGGATGTTTGTTTGTGTGAAACATTCTGTGTGATCTTTATGCTCACATATCGTTCTGAGCTGTTTTTGTGGTGCCTGTCATCAAACCACGTAGTCACCTGCACAGTGGCAGCCTCTCAAATGCCGGCACTGAGCCAACAGAAGCGTACTCACTGATGTGGCACTTAACCAGAAAGAGATTTGCTTTTTTTTTTTTTTTTTTGGGGGGGGGGGATGTAGTACATCTTGCAGCATTTTTAAGTTGTTTCTCTATAGAGAAACAACTTTATGAGACGGGGCAGATTTTGCTACGCGCAGCAGCAAGTTTCAGTGATACAAAACAAGACTGTGACGTTACTCCACACAATACTTACTTTCACGCACACAGTGACGTAACGAAATCTGCGTCATAGACACCTTACGTGCACACTATGCTGCTGCGTTCTTTTTGGCGGGAATGACGTGTGTGTGTCTGTGTGTGTGGACGGATGTAATGATGGCTATCTGCTAAACCACCTCGCCGGATGGCTTTTTACTTTGAGATAAAATGGGCAGTCATATTCTCCAGAGCTACCTTTCACGATTTTTATCCTGCCGCATTTTCAGAACAGTTATCGCCGATTTGAAAAAATCGGTCATGTTACGAATTTTTTCGAAAAAAATGTTCAAATGGCTTCATTTTCTGAAATTGGGAAGATCATCCAATTATACTGCCTGTTTTCGTAGCACAGCTCTGTAGCTCTGACAGGGCACTTAAGTCCACGTTTCATCAGCTCTCTAGATCTTCCAGATTTTATATCAAAATTAATTCAGTCACGGAAGTCACAGAAACAACAAGGAAATCACAAGATATGAAGAAGAATCACCTGACAGACGAGCAGCTTGAGGCTGACGTCAAATGTTTGGTTCACGGACAAAATCTGCAAGTATCGTCACTGCTTCCGACATTTCATCAGCCCTCTAGATCTTCCAGATTTCATGTGAAAAATAATTCAGTCGGAGAAGTCACAAAGCCAACAGGGAAATCACAAGACATGAACAAGCATCCTCAGACGATCTCAGTGCTAGAGGCTGACGTCAAAAGTTTAGTTCACGGAATTGACGTCATCTCTCTCTCTCTGTATGACGACCTGCCTGAGGCTGACGGCAAATGTTTAGTTCACGGAACTGACCTCTCTCTCTCTCTCTCTCTCTCTCTGGGGAGCCAGGGTGGCCGAATGGTAGAGCGTTGGACTTTCAATTCTTGGGCCGAGAGTTCGAATCCCGGCCGCTGGGGCCAAATATTTGTGCTGGCCTTTTTCTCGTTGCCCCGTCCTTGATATCACCCTTTTGTGGTGGAAAAGGACGTTAAACTCCTAAACACCCACCCACCCACCCTCTATCTCTGCCTCTCTCTCTCTCTCTCTCTCTCCCTTCTTCCCCCACCCGGCCCCACCCCCAGTCACGTGGCTAATCGGCCGAGGTCGTAGAGGATCTATTGTCCTTGGTAGAACTTGGAGAGGGGAGAACCGGCAACAATAACAACAAAACAGACAAAATAATATGAAGTTTGGAGAAACAACTTTGTAGGACGGGGCCGTTCCTCCTTGTTTGTTTTTGTTTTGTTTTGTTTTTTGTTTCAGATGGATATGTATTATTGCACTAAATATCTGCTCAAACATGAAATAAGCAGTGTTGTCCGGTAATACAACCTGTTTGAGTCACCAGCATCTGTTCCGTTTTCTCTATAGAGAAACAACTTTATGAGACGGGGCAGATTTTGCTACGCGCAGCAGCAAGATTCAGTGATACAAAACAAGACTGTGACGTTTCTCCACACAATACATACTTTCACGCACACAGTGACGTAACGAAATATGCGTCATAGACACTCGACGTGCACACTATGCTGCTGCGTTCTTTTTGGCGGGAGTTGTGAGACGTGTGTGTGTGTGTGCGGACGGATGTAATGATGGCTATCTCCTAAACCACCTCGTTGGAGGCCTTTTTACTTTGAGATAAAATGGGAATTCACCTTCTCCAGACCTACCTTTCACGAATTTTATCCTGTGGCATTTTCAAAGGAGTTATCCCCGATCTTAAAAAATCGGTCATGTTACGAATTTTTTCGAAAAAAATGTTCGAATGGCTTCATTTTTTGAAATTGCGAAGATCATCCAATTATACTGCCTGTTTTCGTAGCACAGCTCTGTAGCTCTGACAGGTTTTGTGTAAGAAAAATATTTCCGAAGTAGGGGTGGTTTGCATATAAGGCCAAATATCTATGAAAAGACTCCTTCAAATTACTCATCATTCCGGTATTTTTGTCACTTGTGCCAACTGCACATATTGAACTACTGCACTATTATAGCTTTAGTATTAAGAATAGCAGAGCTTTTAGATAAACACATCTGTTCATGTTTCTGCGAGAAGCGCCGGTCAAAAAATGTCCAGTTTTGCAATTTCGTAAGTACAATCCAAGGCACTTAAGTCCACGTTTCATCAGCTCTCTAGATCTTCCAGATTTTATGTCAAAATTAATTCAGTCACGGAAGTCACAAAAGCAACAAGGAAATCACAAGATATGAAGAAGTATCATCTGTCAGACGAGCAGCGTTTGGTTCACAGACAAAATCTGCAAGTATCGTCACTGCTTCCGACATTTCATCAGCCCTCTAGATCTTCCAGATTTCATGTGAAAAATAATTCAGTCGGAGAAGTCACAAAGCCAACAGGGAAAATGGGAAATCACAAGACATGAACAAGCATCCTCAGACGATCTCAGTGCTAGAGGCTGACGTCAAAAGTTTAGTTCACGGAATTGACGTCATCTCTCTCTCTCTCTGTATGACGACCTGCCTGAGGCTGACGTCAAATGTTTAGTTCACGGAACTGACGTCTCTCTCTCTCTCTCTCTCTGGGGAGCCAGGGTGGCCGAACGGTAGAGCGTTGGACTTTCAATGCTTAGGCAGAGAGTTCGAATCCCGGCCGCTGGGGCCAAATATTTGTGCTGGCCTTTTTCTCGTAGCCCCGTCTTTGATATCACCCTTATGTGGTGGAAAAGGACGTTAAACTCCTAAACACCCACCCACTCTCTCTCTCTCTCTCTTCTTCCCCCACCCGGTCCCACCCCAAGTCACGTGGCTAGTAGGTCGAGGTCGTAGAGGATCTAGTGTCATTGGTAGAACTTGGAGAGGGGAGAACCGGCAACAATAACAACAAAACAGACAAAATAATATGAAGTTTGGAGAAACAACTTTGTAGGACGGGGCCGTTCCTCCTTGTTTTATTATTATTATTTAACCCTTTTACGTAGAATAACAAAAACAAAAAAACGTTTCGTCATCATCATCATCATCATCTCTCTCTCTCTCTCTCTCTCTCTCTCATGCACATACTCTTTATTGTTTGACTGGTTTTCTTTATTTCATTTTCTCCTTGCGCTTTTACGCTCATGACAATAATTTAAAAAAACACTTCAAAGCGCGTCCTGTATTCCTGTAGTTCGGGATCGATCGTCCAAAGGAGGATTTATCAAAAGTGGCACGGGTGAATGCCTCTAACTGACTTTTTCACGTCACACACACACACACACACACACACACACACACACACACACACACACACACACACCTTCCTCCAATAACAGGTCCCTAAGCCCAACACTCACACTAGCTGTTCTCAGTCCAGTCTGACCAACAAAATCAATAATACTACAGTCAATAGCGTCGCTTTCTCCGACCCTCTTCTTGATGTTCAAAATGCTAGTCTTTCTACGCTTTAAACTTTACACGAGTGTTGGTCAGCGCCATAAGCCGAGTCATTTCGGCCGTTTTCCGTTTCTCCGCCAGAACCTTGAAGATGTAAAGGAAGGGGCTGAGGGTCGGGTTGACCGGCAGTAGGTACATGGCAAACCTCACGATCCAAACATCCATGTCCGCAACTTCTAAAAGTCCCATCAGACACGACAGTCCTACAGGAAACCCACACACAATGTACAGCATCGCCACAGGCAACAAGCAACGGGAGATGGTGACGTCATCCGAAGGACCAGAGACAGAAATCTTCATGGACTCAGCGCGCAGTGAACGGTAGATAAGGAACTGACCTAATACCACCGGTAGAAGCAGGACAAAGTTGAAGCATATCATTATCCCAAGAGAGTAGGATCGGCCTGCAGCGTTGCTTTGCCTTGTGACGGGCAACGGAATGCAGAGTCCAGTGTGACCGTGAACCTGTAAGTGTGACGTCACTGGCAAGAGTAAAATGATAATGAGAAAAATGCCGATCATCCATGACGTCAAACACACAAACACAGCGGAGCTTTTCCGAATCATTCTGCTAACAGCTGTGACGCGCAAGACAATCAACCTATCAAGTGTTATGAAGAATATCATAAGGGACGATAGCACCATTGAAAACAACCAAAGAAAACTTGCCAAAGTGCAAAGTACACTACTTGTCCAAGTTCTTTCGTACATCACAAAATCACCGCTGTACAGTCGGTCAGCGCCCGCGATTTGAATCAAATATATCCCCATGAGAAAGTGTGCTGCATTCAGGCATTTGACCAAAACACCACACCCTAAATCCAAAGACTTCTGCCAGAGGATCTGCAGTGCGATACTGGCTATATTTCCCACAAGGGCTAGCAAGCTTGTCAGCCACATGAACATCCGATACAGGTCAGACCCGAAAAGGTCGCTACACGACAACATTTCATCGTCAGGAGCAACACAAAATCCCGCCGTTTCAAAGCGTACTGGTAAAACATGCTCACAACACAATCTGTAGTTTGCTGCTGAAACCTCGCGCAGTTGCCTTAGTCCTTTAAATAGATCTGTAGGATATTCATCAAGCTGTATCCCTCTCATGTCAAGAACTGACAGTTCTACAAGGGGCTGGAACCCCTTTTCCAAAATAGTATGAAGCTTGGTAAAGGAGATGTTCAGGTGACCTAGACGAGGAAAAACGGAATAAAAGTTACCGTCAAAAGTGTGAAGATAGGTATTTGACAAATCCAGTTTCTGAAGGCGTGAAGTCTGTAAGTCAGTACGAGTTCTTGTGACATACAACAAGGGATTTCCGGATAATGTCAGCTCACGTATGTTATTCAAAGCAAACAAGATGTCCAGATCAAAAGACTTGAATTCATTTGAGCCCAGATCTAATATTAAAAGATTTTTCAAGACGACTCCGTCACGGAAGTTATCAAGTCCGCAGGAGGCCAAACTGAGCCATGCTAGATAAACGTTAGACGTCAAATTACTGGGCGACATGCGAGACTGACCGGCGTCTAAATACCGCAAACCAGGATATTTGTGAGCGTGGAAAGGTTGACGACAGACAAAGGCCAGACCCTGACAAAGACAAGCCTCGGGGCAGATCACGTCACACAATAACTCGTCATCGCGCTGTGGACACTGGAACGCGCCGTCACACAGGTGGTCGATGTGCACACACACGCTGGAGGCCCGGCATCGGTAGAACCCGGGACACGTGTAGTTGTCACACTCCGCCTCGTCCTCGTGACCCGCGCAATCGTACACGCCGTTACAGCGCACGAACACCGGCAGGCAGTGATTCGATTCACCGGGACACCGGAAATGCGTCTCAGGGCAGGAATCGGAAGAATTCATGCTAACTTGCGTAAAGTCGCCACGATAGTCGAAGTGAATGACGGACGGAGCGGGAAGTCTATATACATATCGTGTCATCCGAGCATGCGAGCATTTCTCTTCGTCTGTACCATCCAAACAATTCTTCATAGCGTCACACACTTTCTCCACAGCAACACACTGACCGTTGCTACACGTGAATCCCTCACAGTACAGCAGGTGATGACAAAACTTTTCGTCCCATCCGTCCGCACAGTTGGACCTGAAATCACAGACCAGAGTGTAGTGTAGAGCTGTTTTCTGGTCGTCACAGACAAACATGCTGACATAGCCAGCATACATAGCGCCATTTTTCCTCATGTGTCCCATCTGCGCATCATAAACGGATAAACTGCATACTTGAGGTGGACGCTCAATTCCACAGTGACTCTCTTGATCACACGACAGGAACTTGTGTGTCACGTGACCTGCTGGACATTCAACAAGAGATCGGCTTCCCCTTTGTGAAGTTACCCATGTGACATTTAGCGTCGGGAAGTGCACGTGTTCACTGTGAACTGTGACGTTTCTGTGTTGACGCTGGCACATGTAACTTGGTGCAGGAATGTACACAGAATCAAGCATGATATCAATTCGAACATCTTGTATATCTTTGATAATATTGTCATTGTATGTGTTGTATCGAACGATGGTTACAAACATTTCCACGGACTTTTCCACGGCAGCAGATTGATCGGTACTGACATCGTACGCAATAGTACCGTCGTTCCACGTCAAAATTTCTCTGTAAATCTCGGGTAAATTACTACTGTCCCTCGTCAGACCAATAAAAAAGCCGTCAGCGGGTACAAATTGTCTGTAGCGCAAAATGTCTCTTAGTGCTTTCCATTCTCCTTCATTTTTAAAAGTTGCGAGGCTGCCACCGTCAGACTGACAGCTTTTCTCAGCTTCACTCCACATAATGTTGGCATTCCCTGGTAAAATATAGAGTTTGTAACACGTGTTTTTATATCCTGCTAAGCCATCGCAGCCAGGCGGACTGAAGGGACAGTGCTCCCCCTCGTCTTCTCCGCCATGACACTCAGTGTCCAGGTTACAATCCAGGTGTTGCTTGAAGCTGGTGTAGTGAGGCACAGAGCAGTTAAACAGTCCACTACTAAGCTTGTGTGGGGATTTGGCAAAAGAATGAAATGAAAACAACATGTGAAAGCGATACGGCAGTGCTGGGGCCGCCAGTGAGGGATGTATGTAAAGTTGTATCCGTACTGATGTGTTGAATGTTTCAGCAGGTATGATATCTTCCAGACACCTACCCAGTTCAAAATTTGCACTTCCGTCATTGTGAACTTTCCAAAGTTCCAAACCAGGCGTTTCACAAACGTTTATGATTCGTGAGAATCTACGAAGTGGGAAGCTGACCATAACCATGCTGCCATTGGGAACGCTGATTGTGAATGCGGGATTCCCATAGAAGCCGGAAGTAGATTTCGTTCCGTCGAAAGCAAACGTTCTGAAAAAGCCGGATGGCGGTGACGTACAAATCAGTACTTTTTGTACGTCGTGTACCAAAGTGCTTACTGTCCTACCAACTGGTGTGACTGTGTGGTACGTGTCCTGAGTAACACCAGGGTTATAGAAGGCGCCCTTCTCTTCGGTTGATGTGTTAAGGTTATGAATGAAGCCAATCTGTAGACAACTTGTCGGTGTGTAAGGTAAGACGTTGCTAAAGAAGACAGTCACAGCTAGAATGAAGAGAAGAAGGCGTGACCACGTTGTCCAACATGAAGTCCCGTAGTGCATTGTCCAAGATACAATTGGGGAGACGATGAAAAGTCACTTGAACGACAACACGACGTGTGACAACCAACTGTATTTCATTTGTGCCTCCAAACCGGTCACCGCTGTCAAGTTTTAAATGTAGAAACCGCCTCCACACCACAAACACCTTTCGTACTATGTAGGTGTTACAGCTGTGCCGGTGTCAGGTATGGCCGATGATGTGTCAGTGTCAGGTATGGCCGATGGTGTGTCGGTGTCAGGTATGGCCGATGGTGTGTCGGTGTCAGGTATGGCCGATGCTGTGGGTCGGTGTCGGTATGGCCGATGGTTGTGTGGTGTATCAGGTATGGCCGATAATGTCAGTGTCAGGTATGGCCGATGGCCGGATGGCGGCGTCAGCTATGGCCGATGATGTGTCGGTGTCAGGTATGGCCGATGATGTGTCAGGTATGGCCGATAGTGTGCCGGTGTCAGGTATGGCCGATGGTGTGTCCGAGTCAGGTATGGCCGATGGTGTGTCCGAGTCAGGTATGGCCTATGGTGTGTCGGTGTCAGGTATGGCTGATGATGTGTCGGTGCCAGGTATGGCCGATGATGTGTCGGTGCAGGTATGGCCGATGATTTGTCGTTGCCAGGTATGGCCGATAGTGTGCCGGTGCCAGGTATGGCCGATGGTGTGGCCGGTGTCAGATATGGCCGATGGTGTGTCGGTATCAGGTATGGCCGATAATGTCAGTGTCAGTATGGCCGAGGTGTGGCCATGGATGGTGTGCGGTGGCGTCAGGTATGGCCGATGGTGTGTCGGTGTCAGGTATGGCCGATGATGTGTCGGTGTCAGGTAGGCCGATGATGTGTTGTCAGGTATGGCCGGTGGATAGTGTGCCGGTGTCAGGTATGGCCGATGGTGCGTCCGAGTCAGGTATGGCCGATGGTGGTCCGAGTCAGGTATGGCCTATGGTGTGTCGGTGTCAGGTATGGCTGATGATGTGTCGGTGCCAGTATGGCCGATGGATGTGTCGGTGCCAGGTATGGCCGATGATTTGTCGTTGCCGTATGGCCGATAGTGTGCCGGTGTCAGGTATGGCCGATGGTGTGCCGGTGTCAGATATGGCCGATGGTGTGCCGGTGACAGGTATGGCCGATGGTGTGTCGGTGTCAGGTATGCCAATGGCCGATGGTGCCGATGGTGTGTCAGTATCAGGTGGCCGATGGTGTGCCCGTGTCAGGAAAGCCGATGGTGTGTCCGAGTCAGGTGTGACCGATGGTGTGTCAGTATCAGGTATGGACGATGATGTGCCGGTGTCAGGTATGGCCGATGGTGTGCCGGTGTCAGGTATGGCCGATGGTGTGCCGGTAGGTCAGAAGGCCGATGGTGTGTCCGATCGGTTGGCCGATGGTGTGCCGGTAGCAACTGCTAGATCTACTGATGACGCTTTCTTACAGGCACAGTTCTCCCTTCCAGCCTCTACTTACCTACATTAATATAACTTATTTTTTAGAAAATCGGAATAGTAATTATTATGAATTATAGTACATTCACGCGGAAGTGCAGAATAACACATTACACATAATTATCACAAATCAGCGGTAAAAAATTGAGTATGGATAGAGAATTAACTATTTACTGTATGATTTATGTTCGCCACGTACGGGGAGTACCCAAACATGGAAAACGGAGCGTGATGAATTATTATTCCAGTCAGTTTTTATCCCTCTGTACATGACGTACTGGCAACATTGCTGCATTTAGTAGCACTGCATATCACAGCGTCGTTCAATGTCAATGGATACATGATTTATTAATCACATACCTTCAGGATTCCTCAGGAGACAAAAAAACAAAACAGAAAAAAAACAACCACAAACATGTAAATATACGTACGCATAAGTTTGTAATATCTTTAAACAAATCTTATTCTAACATTACACTGTCCGTCCTTCGATAAAAACAATGTATGTAGTTAAATCCCGCAATTGTCGAATACAGGACAACAGCCAGAAATTAGTATCCTTATTTTTTTTTAAGTGTTCAAAGAAATAAATGTCAAACCGCCAAAATATTGCCATTTTGTATCAAACTGTTTTTTTTTTTTTTTTTTTTTGGAAACACTGACGGATAGTCGTAGAAAAGGAATATTCCTCACGCGACAATTCTATTATGACCAGTTATTATCCTTAATTTCTTTTCCGGCGGTGCAGAAGTAGTGGAAGTTAGCGAACCAACACTGACCCACAGTAAGTAAGAGTGAAGGGAACAGCTGCTGCAAACCTGCCCTGGCTACGGATCATACCAGACAATGGCCGCCTTCTTCTCTGTGTCCGCAAATCCCAGGAGAAATCCGACGAGAGTTGTTACCGTTATTTTCTTTAACCTTGGCTGTCTTGTGGGAAGTTTTCTGTGTTAGCAGTGTGATGATCGGCCGCGAAGATGGCGTAAATGGTGTAATACTTGGTGAATATAGCCTATTAGTCTTTCCCTTCCGTCACACAGGGGAGGGGGGATACTGCTAATCTCTTGCAGTTAACTGTCAGCTGTAAATCCTCAGGCGTAGGTTTGAATCCCCAGTGTGTAGGGTTTTTATGATGTTTTTTCTTGCAAATTCGAGTCACACACACACACACCCACACACCCACACCCACACACACACAGAGTAAATGTGGACGTCAAAGTCGCCATTCCACACGGGAGGATCCGCGGAATGCAGGCAAAAGAAAAGAAAAGAAAAAAAACCACATAGATAGCACTGTGCTATGTGGCCGCGCTGCTCCCCCCAGGGTTGCAGCCTGAATTTGCTTTACGAAAATATGCAAGCATGTTGAACTGTGGAAACAGGATGATCTCTGTTTTCAGTACGCAGGTTTATGTTTCAGTCTTAATGTCCACCACATCACTACCCACAAACCCCTAGGTCTGAGAGAGAGAGAGAGAGAGGTGGGTGTGGGGGGTGGAAGGATGACAAACACGCACGACAACAAAGAAAGAAACAAACAAACAAATGAAAGGAAGTACGAGCGCTCGCTTCTTTTTCACTGGCATGCGGGTCGTGGCAACGGGGAAAGTGCGGCACACTACTTCCATGACACTTCACAAGCTCAAGGTGACTCGCTAAACGTTGAGAGTAACGTACATGACGTGCATAACGTCACGCAGGACGTAGGTGACACCAAGCAGGATGAAAATGACGTGCATAACGTCACGCAGGACGTAGCTGACACCACGCAGGGTGAAAATGACGTGCATAACGTCACGCAGGACGTAGCTGACACCACACAGGGTGAAAATGACGTGCATAACGTCACGCAGGACGTAGCTGACATCAAGCAGGGTGAAAATGATGTGCATAACGTCACGCAGGACGTAGCTGACATCAAGCAGGGTGAAAATGATGTGCATAACGTCACGCAGGACGTAGCTGACATCAAGCAGGATGAAAATGATGTGCATAACGTCACGCAGGACGTAGCTGACATCAAGCAGGATGAAATGATGTGCATAACGTCACGCAGGACGTAGCTGACATCAAGCAGGATGAAAATGATGTGCATAACGTCACGCAGGACGTAGCTGACACCACGCAGGATGAAAATGATGTGCATAACGTCACGCAGGACGTAGCTGACATCAAGCAGGATGAAAATGATGTGCATAACGTCACGCAGAACGTAGCTGACACCACGCAGGATGAAAATGACGTGCATAACGTCACGCAGAACGTAGCTGACACCACGCAGGATGTGCGGCAACATACAGGTGATGTGCTATACAGTACGCGTCACGTGCCACAGGTTCCATTTGACGTGACTGAAGGAGTCGACTATGATACTATATTTACTGAAGGCCCTCTACCGGTTTCCGCCACTCGGCTGGATATCGGCAGCTGTCAAAACGACACAGTCCCTGTGTACTCGGATCATCTCGGTGAGATACAAGGGGTGCTAGGTCCAGGAGTTCTGAAAGGTGTGGTGGTAGTTTGTGTCTGGAAAATAACAGTACCTGATCATCTGTTTTTATCTGTTCTTTTTGACGTGCTGGAACCGTGCGATAGTGATACATTTCTTGTGCTTCCTGACGTCTCTGGAGGAATGCTACCTTATACAGAAAGTGCGATGACATGTTACTTCACGTCCCGACTGTATTTTCTATTATCAAATGAGATACGTTTTAACTTGACCAACAATTTCGAACATATACGGGAGGAAATCAGATTCAGAGTCCGCTTCATGGCAACGAAAGAGTCTTTGTTGCATCGTCTGACGGTTCATTATACAACATCGTCGTCTTCTGGCTACGTCACGACACCTGGGTTTGATGGTATGAGGATACTCCCCTCCATCATGAATGCTACTTACCATTTAATTCTTCCCAAGCACCATGTGGGTATGTTAAGTGTTCGTTTTCAAAGTACCAGATTTCATATCAGATTTCAAGGTGCCGTGGGTAAGATTTTCAAAACATTTTATTTACCTAGAGTGTTCAAGTCATCTCTGGTTATTACTGCCTCATACGACAAGCTCTTTGAAATACCGCGTGGCTTCAAACTATTGTTTTCATTCCACCCAGTGACAAAAGCACCCTTGTTTAAAATGGAAAATGCATTCACCCCAATATTTGACTGCTCAGGACCTCGCTACGCCAGTTTCAAGCAGCACCTGCACTGCAACCTGGACACTGAGTGTCAGCACGGTGAGGACGAGGGGGAACACTGTTCCTTCAGTCCGCCTGGCTGTGACGGACATGTCGGATATCAAAATAAATGTTTCGTTCTGATGAAGGGATATCAGCAACTTGGCACAGGCACAGACAAACTTTGTGAAAATGTCAGTGGCACCCTAGCCATGATGAAAACGAGGGGAGAATGGGAGGCCTTTCAAAACATTTTTCGCTATGGAAAAGATCTACCCTTTGATGTACTGATCGGTATGACAGGGTTTGACTCACACAGCCCGGACTACTACAGAAAAAGTCACAAATGGATTGATAACACTGTGTCCTATGATCTGCCTATCACATCGTTCGGTTTACGAAAAGGTAAGGAGTGGATGTCGTTTAACGCTGAACATCCTGTGCCAATAATTAGAACCAGCCTACTCTTTCACGGGTATGTAACTCGGCGTCCCGTGTGCCAGTTTGATGCTAAGTTGAATTATTCAGTCGCTGGACACAACATTCAGATTCCGACACTTGTTAGACCAGCGCTACACCCCATATGCAAAAACATAACTCTCGTTCTGTGTCCGGATGGGCACGTGACCCATGACTTCCTGTCGTCTGACCCGGGAAGTGAATGCGGCGCAGCAGTGTCTCTTCTGACAAGATGCACACTGAGGAATACAGAGACAGAAGGGAACTTGGGCACGGAGCTCAATCTAACCGTCGCCATGTTCACGTGTGATGACGGAAACAAGCTGCACTACACGCTTGTATGTGATTTCAGGAAGGACTGCCAGGATAATTCAGATGAAGACTTTTGTGAACGCAGCGCTACATGTGAGGGATTCACTTGCAAAAACGGTCAGTGCGTCGGTAAGATGAAGGTCTGTGACTTTGTCAGAAACTGTGTGGATGGTTCGGATGAAGATCGCTGTGTGGTACTCCAATGGCGAAACAGAAAGAGGCTATCACCACCAGCCGTGGTTGATTTTCAATATGGCGGTGATATCGTGCAGCGACGCCTGCATCCCTTCGAGGTGTGCCCTGAGACGCACTTCCGGTGTCCTGGGGAGTCTGACTACTGCATGCCGGTGTTCGTGCGCTGTAACGGTGTGTACGACTGCACGGGTCACGAGGACGAGGCGAGGTGTGACAACTACACGTGTCCCGGGTTCTACCGATGCCGGGCCTCCAGCGTGTGTGTGCACATCGACCACCTGTGTGACGGCGTGTTCCAGTGTCCACTGCACGATGACGAATTATTGTGTGACATGGTCTGTCCTGACGGCTGTCACTGTCAGGGTTTGGCGTTTGTGTGTCACCGGCCTTTCCCTGCTGATGATTATCCTGACTTGCGGTATTTGGACGCTGACGAGTCTGGAATGACACCACGTGACCTGAAGGCAAATCTTTATATAATCTGGTTGAGCTTGGCTTCGTGTGATGTGTCAGTTATCCATGGCGTCGATTTACCGAACCTACAAACACTTGATCTGAGCGACAACCAACTAACGACATTTCCGCTGGATATCATTCACTTCTACCCCAATCTTCGGGTTCTTGTTCTGAAAAACAATCCTTTGACTTCTCTTAAAGTGACGAGAACGCCACACATGCTACTGACAACAGTGGATTTGTCGCATGTACAACTACATACTTTCGACAGTCATCTCTTTAGCGCACTCACGGAAATTCAGTTTCTCAACATCTCACATGGAAAACTACGCACAGTATCAGACGCAGGGTTTGGGCATCTCCCAAATTTGAAAACACTAGACCTGCGAGATAACCACTTGCGTCACTATCCTCCAAGTCTGTTCAAAGGACTGACTGAGCTAACTAAGGTCTACACCGACAACTATGAACTTTGCTGCAAGGCATTTTTACCTGAACAGTTTGATGAACGCTTCTGTTACGCACCTGTTGATGAAATGTCGTCATGCGAGGATCTTCTACGTTCCAACATTTACCGCTTGTTTCTGTGGACGGCTTCTCTCTTCTCCGTCTCTGGAAATGCTGGCAGTTTCGTTTATCGATTGATAATACAGAGGACGACGACGAAGTCGGGGTTTAACGTGTTTGTGACCAATCTGTGTCTTGCTGACTTCCTTATGGGCGTGTATCTGTTTGTCATAGGCACGGCAGACCAGCTCTTGAAAGGTACCTACATTTTGAACAAGAGTTCGTGGATATCCAGTATACCTTGTAAAGCAGCGGGTTTTCTATCGCTGCTTTCCAGCGAAGTATCGGCCTTCATGATCAGTCTCATAACGTTGGACAGGTTCATCGTTCTGCGCTTCCCCTTCAGCACCCTACACTTCACGAGATGGTCGGCCACTATTGCTTGTGTGATGACGTGGATGGTGGGGACAGTGCTGGCTGGTGTTCCCTTTCTCCCCATCACGGGGCAATGGGATTTCTACGGTCAGACTGCAGTCTGCATCCCAGTGCCCGTCACCCGCAAACCATTTCCAGGTCGGGATTACTCTTTCGGTGTCATGGTCGTGCTGAACTTCGTGCTCTTTCTGTTGATCTCCGTGGGCCAGGCCTTCATCTACTGGTCTGTTCGCCTCAACTCTATGGCCACAGAAACGACCAGAAAGTCCCAAGACCTAACCATCGCTCGTCGCCTGATCACAGTGGCGGTGTCAGATTTTCTATGTTGGTTCCCGGTCGGGCTGCTGGGTCTGATGGCCGCTGCGGGTATTCCCGTTGCCAGCGAGTTCAGTGTGTTCACGGCTGTGATTGTTCTCCCGCTCAACTCCGCCCTCAACCCGTTCCTCTACACCTACAACGTGCTGGCTGAAAAACGCAGGAAGGCCAGAGAGGCGCGTCTACTGGAGTTGCTTCAGTCACAAGTAACGTCCGAGGAACTGGAGTAGGAATCTCTGTCTGCTCCTAGGGACTTCCTTCTGTTTTTAGCTTCGGTATCAGACACAAGACACTGACTACATTGTTGAAAGTCTGATTTTAATTAAAAAATAATGTAGTTCAACAATAAAGAATTCTTCGAAAATTGTTGTTTATTGTTGTATGTGTTTATCTGATCTGCCAATTGTACTTCACGGCTGCCGTTGTAGACACGCGCGCGTATTTATAAGTGTTATTTTCCCATAATTATGTGGTGCACGCTTTAGCCGGGGCGTCTTTTAACGTGCAAAATAAGGTTCGCAGAACGACGGTTGCATTTCGCGAGTGTTGTACAACAACAACTCTTGTGTGTAGGGAACCAAAACTCTTCTGAATGGTTTAAAGCAGGAAATTTCCCGTACTGCCATTTCTCGGATTGTCGTGTGGAAAACTGCCCTGTTGCCCATTGTAGAAATTCCAAACTATTGCCACTCTCCTACGGCAGCACCCCTGGCAGATGTCTTCAGCCTATTGAACGGCTTGTGGAACGTGTAGGTGTTGCGGACATGGGCGTTTTGATCGAGCCGTTTGCCGTGTACTGCCGGTCAACTCGGCCATTAGACCGCAACTTTACAGCTTCAAGGTTCTCAATGGCGAAGAAACGGAAAACGGCAGAAAGGATGCGGCTTTTAGCGCGTGGCAAAGTACTGAATTTCATTTTCCACACTAGCTAGAAAACTCTATCTCGCAGGTCATACGTCGCCACAGAGAGAGAGAGAGAGAGAGAGAGAGAGAGAGAGAGCGAACGTAGCTATAAGCTGTAGCTATATGTTATATATTTCTAGTGGCTAAGGTGTCCGCCTGTGTTTTCTGAGACACCGGGTCCGAATATCTTGGTGGGCAGGAGTTTGGTTGAGCAGTTTTCCTCACCAAATCGAGTCAAAATTTCACGTGCAGACTCGTCCCACGTGCCTGTCTTGCCTTTGCAGAGAGAGAGAGAGAGACAGAGAGAGAAGAACGTAGCTATAAGCTATATGTTATATATTTCTAGTGGCTAAGGTGTCCGCCTGCGTTTTCTGAGACACCGGGTCCGAATATCTTGGTGGGCAGGAGTTTGGTTGAGCAGTTTTCCTCACCAAATCGAGTCAAAATTTCACGTGCAGACTCGTCCCACGTGCCTGTCTTGCCTTTGCAGAGAGAGAGAGAGAGACAGAGAGAGAAGAACGTAGCTATAAGCTATATGTTATATATTTCTAGTGGCTAAGGTGTCCGCCTGCGTTTTCTGAGACACCGGGTCCGAATATCTTGGTGGGCAGGAGTTTGGTTGAGCAGTTTTCCTCACCAAATCGAGTCAAAATTTCACGTGCAGACTCGTCCCACGTGCCTGTCTTGCCTTTGCAGAGAGAGAGAGAGAGACAGAGAGAGAAGAACGTAGCTATAAGCTATATGTTATATATTTCTAGTGGCTAAGGTGTCCGCCTGCGTTTTCTGAGACACCGGGTCCGAATATCTTGGTGGGCAGGAGTTTGGTTGAGCAGTTTTCCTCACCAAATCGAGTCAAAATTTCACGTGCAGACTCGTCCCACGTGCCTGTCTTGCCTTTGCAGAGAGAGAGAGAGAGACAGAGAGAGAAGAACGTAGCTATAAGCTATATGTTATATATTTCTAGTGGCTAAGGTGTCCGCCTGCGTTTTCTGAGACACCGGGTCCGAATATCTTGGTGGGCAGGAGTTTGGTTGAGCAGTTTTCCTCACCAAATCGAGTCAAAATTTCACGTGCAGACTTGTCCCAAGTGCCTGTCTTGCCTTTGCGCACACGTAGAGATCTTGAGTGTACAAGTTAAATATACCATTCCATTGTTAAATTACCGTTGAATGGAAAGTAACAACATGAAAAATGAAATGAAAAATACGTGGTGATGGTCAAAGAAAACATGCGCGAAACGTCAAACTATATATATATATATTATTATATATATATATATATATATATATATATATATATAGGGGAAGTAAGTAAAGCTGAGAGCGCTCCCTAGATCTAGGAGGTGTGTGCTTTGTATGCCATTGGACAAGTCCGCCTTGCCCTATATTGGCTACAAGCCACAATGGGAGGGGGGGGGGACCTACCATCCTACCGCTGAAACGTCTAACAGATCTAAGGGTATCTCACCATTCATAGTGCCCCCATTCCCCATGCAGCATGGGCGATACCCACGAGGGCTGCAGCGTCCAACTAGCACTAAAAGGCTGCCCCAGAATAATCTGGTGCGTCTCCAGTACTAGCAGACGTTGCTACCCTAAAGCTCTGCAAGAGGTTTCAGCGGAAAAAGACTAAATAATTTATAAGGAGCAACTGCCTAGGTGTAATGTCATGTAATTACATTTAATATGGAATAGGAACAAAGGCGTTACTAAAGCCGAAAACATGCGCTCAATCAGGTCAATTTGAAAGTAGGGGAAGTAAGTAAAGCTGAGAGCGCTCCCTAGATCTAGGAGGTGTGTGCTTTGTATGCCATTGGACAAGTCCGCCTTGCCCTATATTGGCTACAAGCCACAATGGAAGGGGGGGGGGGGGACCTACCATCCTACCGCTGAAACGTCTAACAGATCTATGGGTATCTCACCATTCATAGGGCCGCCATTCCCCTCCCGCCGGGAGGAAAATGGTCGGTACAACCAAGGCCATATGAATTGGTGATTTTAGCCGCTCACGACCATGGTTTCGGGTCAATGGGACCATCATCAGGTAAGCATGCGGCGATACCCACGAGGGCTGCAGCGTCCAACCAGCACTAAAAGGCTGCCCCAGAATAATCTGGTGCGTCTCCAGTACTAGCAGACGTCGCTACCCTAAAGCTCTGCAAGAGGTTTCAGCGGGAAAAGACTAAATAATTTAGAAGGAGCAACTGCCTAGGTGTAATGTCATGTAATTACATTTAAAATAGAATAGGAACAAAAACGTCGCTAAAGCCGAAAACATGCGCTCAATCAAGTCAATTTGAAAGTAGGGGAAGTAAGTAAAGCTGAGAGCGCTCCCTAGATCTAGGAGGTGTGCGCTTTGTATGCCATTGGAGTCTCTTAGCTAGTGCAACATTCTTGTTGTAGACACCTTCTGCGTTCCACTGCAGGATGTTGACGTTCTTGGGTGTCGGTGTTTTATTTCAGTCAGTAGCTCTTACACTCGCTTCTCGTCTCCTGGCCGAACAGGACGGGGTGAGGTGACCTCCGGTAGCTGAGGATGGGCCCCGTTGAGGCGAAGGGCCTGGCAATCTTCCTCCTCGGCGGATCCCCAGAGGACGAGCACCACGACGTGATCACGACTTAGTTGTCTCCATCATGAACTGATGCAACGGTTGGACACTCTGGGGTCCTGCATCTCCGGTTTCGGTCATAGGACGTGTTTCAGGGGTCTCTGCCTTAGACCGATTGCTTTCCTGGGCTACTGAGCTCGGTCTGCCCAATGTTGATTCCTGGATGGCCATCGCAACTGTTACATCCATGCTGTTGTCCTGAGCTGTCCAGGTAGCTTGTGTGTCCGCCTTCGGTGTTGGGTATATCTGCCCTTCCATCATCTCCGCCGGACGAAACCAGGAGGCAGGGTGGGTGTGGCCTACTTAGGAGTGCTATTTGCCCATAGCTGGGGGTTCGGTTCGTGGGTAACAGGGAATATCTACACACGGATGGACCATGTTGCCGCACGTCTGGGGGGCCAAACCTCCTCCGAGTCCTCAATATGTGTCATTGCACCTGTTGGACTTTTGGCAGTCCTGCACATTAAACATTTCCATTCCGGTTTTTGTAATGACTCGTTGAGCGGAAAACAATTACACAGCATGCAGAAATGAGACATTGGTATGACATAGTTTTCAACCAGAGAAAGGAAAGAACAGGGAGTGGCAGCGTTGTGTAGGAGCTAATCTGAACAGGAAATTTAGCTCCCACTGCGCTGTTTATTTTCTTTTCTTTTGACATTATTTCTTGCAGCTATGTTATTGTAAAGTAGACACAAAAAGGCCAGGTTTTTGTTTTGTTTTGTTGTTGTTGTTTTGGGCTTGTTTTGTTTGTTTGTTTTTGAGTTATGTTTGAGTTCGTTGTGTTACTGTATTTTTATGTTTTGTCAGGCGCGTTGACTGTGTTTTGTGGGAATACTGCACCAAATGAAAACGTTTTTATACATGTTGTTTCTCTATAGAGAGAAGATTATGAGACGGGGCAGATTTTGCTACGCGCAGCAGCAAGTTTCAGTGATACAAAACAAGACTGTGACGTTTCTCCACACAATACATACTTTCACGAACACAGTGACGTAACGACTGAAATCTGCGTCATAGACACTTGACGTGCACACTATGCTGCTGCGTTCTTTTTGGCGGGAGTTATGAGACGTGTGTGTGCGTGTGTGTGTGTGTGTGTGTGTGGCTGTGTGTGTGTGTGGACGGATGTAATGATGGCTATCTCCTAAACCACCTCGCTGTCGGCCTTTTCACTTTGAAATAAAATGGGAATTCACCTTCTCCAGAGCTACCTTTCACGATTTCTAGCCTGCCGCATTTTCAGAAGAGTTATCGCCGATTTTAAAAAATCGGTCATGTTACGAATTCTTTTCGAAAAATTGTTCAAATTCCTTCATTTTCTAGACTTTGGAAGTTCACCCAGTCACACTGCCTGTATTCGTGCTACAGCTCTGTAGCTCTGACTGGTTTTGTGTAAAAAAACAAACAAACAAAAAAAAACCCCAGTATTTCCGAGGTAGGGGTGGTTTGCACATAAGATCAAATATCTATGAAAAGACTACTGAAAATTACTTATCATCCTGGCGTTTTTGTCTAGTGTGACAACTGCACATATGACAGGAACTACTGCACTATTATAGCTTTAGCATTTAGAATAACTGAACTTTTAGATAAACATAACTTTTTCAAGTTTCTGCGAGAAGCACCGGTCAAAAGAGTTCCAATTTTGCGATTTCATAAGTACAATCCAAGGTATTCTAGTCCACGTTTCACCAGCCCTCTAGATCTTCCAGATTTTATGTAAAAATTAATTCAGCCAGGGAAGTCACAAAAGCAACAGGGAAATCACAAGACATGCACAAGCATCAACTATCATACCACCAGTGTGAAGCTGACGTCAAACTCTTAGTTCACAGACAAACTAAGCAAGTATCGTCACTGCCTCCGACATTTCACCAGCCCTCTAGATCTTCCAGATTTCATGTGAAAAATAATTCAGTCGGGGAAGCCACAAAGCCAACAGGGAAATCACAAGACATGAACAAGCATCCTCAGACGATCATCAGTGCTAGAGGCTGACGTCAAATGTTTAGTTCACGGAATTGAGGTCATCCCCCCCCCCTCTCTCTCTCTGTATGACGACCTGCCTGAGGCTGACGTCAAATGTTTAGTTCATGGAACTGACCTCTCTCTCTCTCTCTCTCTGGGGAGCCCGGGTGGCCGAATGGTAGAGCGTTGGACTTTCAATGCTCGGGTCGAGAGTTCGAATCCCGGCTTGGGCCAAATATTTGTGCTGGCCTTTTTCTCGTTGCCCCGTCTTTGATATCACCCTTACGTGGTGGAAGAGGACGTTAAACTCCTGAACACCCACGCACCCATTCTCTCTCGACTCTCTCTCTCTCTCCCCCCACCCGGCCCCACCCCCAGTCACGTGACTAATCGGTCGAGGTCGTAGAGGATCTAGTGTCATTGGTAGAACTTGGAGAGGGGAGAACCGGCAACAATAACAACAAAACAGACAAAATAAAATGAAATTTGGAGAAACAACTTTGTAGGACGGGGCCGTTCCTCCTTGTTTTTATGTTGTTTCCATAGTAATGGAAACAACATCATAGGACGGGCTAAAATTTCCACGTTCATAGGCAAGCATCTCTGGTACAAACGCACGTCACTGCCGATCTCCCGCAGAGACGATTTTGCAAGTGTAACTCTGACAATGACGTAAGAAGCGTGCGTCTCCGATGCTGACGTGTATGGTGCGCCGAACGCACTTCTTCTCCTCAGTGAGTGCCGTCTATATGGATGTGTGTGTGTGTGTGTGTGTGTGTGTGTGTGTGTGTGTGTGTGTGTGTGTGTGTGTGTGTGTGTGTGTGTGTGTGTGAATTGTGTCCAGGCCTGTTTCTCCGGAAATACTCAGTTGGTGGATGGCTTGAATACGGACTCTGAACAGAGTCACTACTAGAAAATGGTCGCTCTTATAGTTTTCATGTAAACCGAACCTCAGTTGACATTGCATGTGAACCCAGTTCAGATGCCTGTATCTCCGAAACTACTCATCGATCGATTTCAAATTAGGTGTTTCTTAATTAATCAAGATCCTTGAATAGAGGGCCCGATCTAGGTAGGATTGCACACGTGACTTGCGAGTTATCGCCCTTTTCAGACAAGTTAGCTTTCTGGCGCTGGAAGGCGTAATATTTATCTAAATCACTCCATTTTTTGGAAATAAATAGCATGAATACGGACTCTAAACAGGGTGAATTTTGGATGTTGTCGCTATTATACTTTTGACGTAAGCCGTACCTCATGAAAGTGCTGGTGAACCCATTTTAGATCTCAAAATCGCTCCTACTATATATAGACAATGTGTCTGGGGTGCCACAAAAAATATACAAAAACAAAAAAAAATTAGAAAAATTCACTGCAGCCGTTATCGTCAGTTGACTTGAAAATTTGTACTCAAAGCACATTTCCTTTACACAAGCCACACGCCTCACAAACATCGCGTCATTTTGCCGACGTCATGTTTGATTGACGTGATGCTGGCATTTCTTGGGGATGTGTCGCCCCTTTTCGGAAGTTCTCTATTTGTAGACGGGGAAAGCGGGAGTTTCATTGATGTAGTGTGCTTTGTTTTTCCCACTGACTCTCACTCAATAGCATACTAGAGTGAGAGATGACCACATAGGTCTCAATGGAGCACATGCACAGACGCGGCTCGCGCGAGTCTGTGTGTGTGTGTGCGTGCGTGTGTGTGTGTGTGTGTGTGTGTGTGTGTGTGTGTGTGTGTGTGTGTGTGTGTGTGTGTGTGAATGTCTGGCATAATGAGGAAACGTTCGCCGCGCAGACTTGTCTGTTAAACATATTGAGCTGCTCGATCTTTACACTGCGCACGCAGCAGCAACACTTCAATCTTCATGGGCCTGCTTTCATTCCAAGAACTGTATCAAAGTTATTATGTCAAATGTATTATGCGTCATCCCGGTGAGAAAAAAACGTCATAGATTTCAAAGAAAACAACTTGACGTCTCTCTTCCAAAAACAAGATTGGTGTGACCAGCCCGGTCAGTTGTTTCCATTCAGAGAGAGAGAGAGAGGAGGAGTGTGTGTGTGTGTGTGTGTGTGTGTGTGTGTGTGTGTGTGTGTGTGTGTGTGTGTGTGTGTGTGTGTGTGTGTTGTGTGTGTGTCCTCCCGGATACACTGCATTACAAAAGAACGACCGTGACGACAGCAGGTGATTAAATGGAAACAACATATTGGGCTGGTGGCCATCTTGTTTTTTATTATGATTATCCCTGTTTTTCCTGAGTAAAACGATACTTGTTCAACTCTGATATGTTGTCTTATGTCTGACCTGACCACCTTTTTTTTTTTAGGGGAGGGGGATGGGGGGGGGGGGGTTCATGTTTGTAAAATTCAAAACTAGCAGACATGTTTCTTTTGCAAAATGGCAGTCAGCCCGCTTGGCTCTGTTTTATACTGGGCCGCATGCTTTTGTGCGAGAATAGTGCTATGATAATATTATGTGAGTGTTATTGTTCTTGCTGATTATGTTGTTGTTGTGTATATTGTGTTGCTATGTGGATGTAGGCATTGTGTACAACATGTATGTATGTATTTCACTAACTATGCAGTTTATACAGAATGTCTTGTCAAGTATAGTGTAGTGGTTAGCACTTCAGACAAAAGGCTGTAAGACCCGGGTTTGAATCCCAGCCGAGGCAAGCGGGACATTTCCTACCTAGGTTTATTTCCTTATTAATTTTGCGATGGAGTGCAAGCCTGGTATGAGCGGCACCACACACACACACACACACACACACACACACACACACACACACACACACACACACACACACACACACACACGCACGCACGCACGCACGCAAACATATTATACAGCTTGGGTAGTGTTTGAAGGCTATTGTGTTACTGTTTTCGTTATGTTTTGTGACGTTCTTTGAATCTGTTTATGCGGGATAACGTTTTCGTATTATGATTATCACTATTTTATCTTCCTGAGCAAATTAATAGTTATTCAGTAGTGATTTTTATCTTTGCAAGAGATAGAGAGAGAGAGAGAGACACACACACACACACACACACACACACACACACACACACACACACACACACACACACACACACACACACACACACACCCTGTATGTTACACGTAGAAATGCTGAGGGGACGTAGCTGCGTTCCTCCACCATGAGCAAAAGGTTAAATGGTGGTTAGGTCCCTTGTATCGTTTGTGAACACTCCCATTCACTCGCGCCGTAAGTCATTCCTTGTTTGCTTGCTCTCTCTCTCTCTCTGTTCAGTAACGCCTTGCTGGTGCTGGATTCTTGTAAATATTTTGTTTCTCTTGATTGTTTTTTCTGCTTGATTTGTCTCGTAGGATCGGATGTAATGTAATAATAATAATAATGAATACAGTTTATATAGCGCCTATCTGTTTTCTACGAAACACTCTTTGCGCTCACACACACCACACACACACACACACACACACACACACACACACACACACACACACACACACTGACACACTGAGTGCCGATGAAACAGTGGTCGGTCTACAGCTCGAAAGCTTGCCTAAAGAGGTAGGTCTTCAAATGGGCCTTAAATTGAGTCAGCGTGGGAAGGTCCCTAATGGTGACAGGTAAAGCGTTCCAGACAGAGGGGGCGGCGTAAGAAAATGAACGTTCGCCAGCTGACTTCAGAGTTGTTCTTGGAACCTTTAACAGTTTTTCTGATGATGAACGGAGAGTACGGGAGGGTTGGTAGGTTGTAAGCATTGCAGACAGGTACAGAGGGAGAGAGCCATCGAAATGTAGTCTTGATACTTAGTTGAACAAGTCTATGTTTGTGTTAGCAAGACTGACAGTGTGCAAGAGAGGCCTTCCAATGCCTAACAATTCTATCCTGCAGTGAACGGTTCATCATCATCAAGTAAAAGTGTCTCTCGGAATGTGTACATGCTGTCAACATTGCGATACACAACAGATGATCAAACACTGAAGTTATTTTACAATGCCCACACCAAGTCCCACACAGACTATGTGTCAACAGTGTGGGATGGTGCGTATGAAGTTAATTTGAGAAGGCTGAATTCTTTACACAGGAGAGCTGCAAAGTTCATATTTCCAGTACCAAACTTCGCAACAGATCAAAAACATGTTTTTTTTGGAAAATCTCTAACTACAATACTACTTTCAATTGAACAAAGGAATATTTATGTACAAACCCTGCAAAACGTTAGTTCAAGAATATCGTGCATGTCTTCCGGCTTTCAGAATCTACACCTATAGACTAACCTATAGGACTAACTTTTATAGATCATCGTCCCCGTATTGACATGTATAATATAAATAGAGTTTCCACAATGAGATGCTCCCGATTACGGAAAATACACCACACGAGTTTGTTGATTTCGACCGTAAACCTGCCATGTTTTTCCATGCAGTTTTACTGTCGAAATCAACAAACGAGTATGGTGTATTTTACGTAATCGGGGGCACCGAATTGGCAAAAATTATTTATACCACGTCCCTACCTGCATTTCTTTGATTTGAAAGCTGACATCGGCAATCCAAATGCTTTCACGCAGTATCTCTGACTGAGGTGCTTCACTTCGCTTTGTCCATAGGCTTTGAGAAGTCAGCAGGTCCGTTTCGAAGCCTCCGTCTTAGTAGCGAACTGGAACTAGGCTTACGCTTGTCACAAACACGACCGCTTGTGGATAAAACGCAGCAAAAAATCAACAATTCCACGTCAAGCGACTGGCAAAGCTCCTTCGTCCCCATTCCCGTACGAAGTCGAACCACGTCATGTCGTGACGTAAATTATTCTTTAGTCGCTTTTCGCATCATATCGTGACGCAAATCCTTTAACCAGAACACACTGCTGGAACATTGCTAGGGGTAGTACATGTGCACTCTTTAGGTACAGCCATAATTCACGTGTGATTGTTATGGGTACAATGTTGTACCACGCGTGGTGAATTATGGATTTTAAACCATGACTTGTAATAGTGGTAGAGTGGTATAAAAGTAGTTTCTCATTTTCCGGAACTGCATTGTGGAATTCACTTCTTATCCAAGTTAGGCACAGTCGGTCGGCCTCCTCGCTTAAAAGAAGCTTACTGAAATATCTATTAGCCAACAAATAACAAATAATGATATGAAGTAGATACCATATGTTTACATGTATATACAAATACCAGTTCATGCATGCGGTAATTGTGTGTATGTGCGTGCGTGCGTGCGTGCGAGTGTGTGTGTGTGTGTGTGTGTGTGTGTGTGTGTGTGTGTGTGTGTGTGTGTGTGTGGTGTGTGTGTGTAAAGTTTACAGTTTTAAATTTGTTTGATCGTTGTTTCCTTTGTATTGTTGTTGTCGTTGTTGCTGTTGTTTTAAAAGGTAAATTTGAAACCTGGTCGAAAGACCATGCAAACCTTCCACAGTTTTCAAATAAAGTTATTTCAATTTCTCTCTCTGTCTCTCTCTCTCTCTCTCTCTCTCTCGCTCTCTCTCTCTCTTACAGGTAGCCGTCGCTGCCTGCACCTGATACAGGGATCCAATGAGCCACTGGGGCGACATATCAAACTTGTTCAATGTGGGTGTCAGAACCCAAATATTTTGTTAGTACGCAAGAATATTTGATGCAAATATCCCCCAGTTGTGTTCCGACATACCATGTACATTTCGCCCCTCGAACTAACTCGTTTTTGCGTGTCACAGTGTAGCGTTTTCTGCACGAACTGAGACTGAGGCTCGGAGGTAGCGAGCAGTAGGATCTGCACGTGCTACCCGTGTTTTCCACGTGTTACTCACCAGTGGCAGGTATTTATTATTAGTTAGGGCCTTTCACAGTGCCATGCATTCAGCAGCACACCAGTAGACAACTAGCGTGTGGCGTTTGGAAATGACCGCTGTTTGCCCTTTGGGTACGGGTAGGTAAAACTAGTATTTTAATTTAGAATTGTTGCCACTTGCTGTATGTGTGTAATCGTTAAGCTAAGGCTCGACCATGTAGGAGACAGTCGTAGCATTGCGCTGAGTTGTGTATGCAGTCTATTGTCAAGAAGTCTTATGGATTGACTTGTGTCAACAGCGGTTCTGGTGATGGTCACGGGCTTCGTCCGGCCGGGAGGGTGTCCGGCCGGGGATGTCCAGGTCCACGCATAACGCAACGGTGGATGACAGCGCCCTAGGGACACACGGACAGGCCAAGTTCGGGTGCGGTTAGCGCGACTTCTTCGGCTACGACCCGCAAGACAAGACCTTCAAGTCAGCGTCGTCTGCTCCGGGTCTTGCTGGACTATAAGATTCTGTGTACACACTCGCGTAACAGACTGTCAAAGCGAGCCTTTAGTACCTTTGTATGTTTGTTTGTCCGGCCTGTAGCCTATAAAGAGTAGAAACTTTCATTATTGTTCCATGTTCGTTTGTTTAAGTGATAGCGTGTGACATGTGTATGTTTTAGAGCGAATGAGTGATTGACAGGGTCGTGACAGTGGGATGGATACAGCACTGGCGGGTGTACTCTAAACCCTCTTGAGAAGGTACATTTTGGCCATATTCCGGGTTGTTGAACAACCTCTTAGTGTTTCTATCAGCTCTCTCTCTCTCTCTTAGTTTTTCTCTCTCTCTTAGTTTATCATCTGTACTTTTCTCTTCATTTCCTCTAGATAGTTAATTCTTTTGTTTTGTCTTTTTTCTCCTCCCCCCCCCCCTTGGTTTTATGTTGTCTGTTCTTTTTTTTATTATTATTTAACCCTTTTACGTAGACTAGCAGGACAGCTTGTAAGACAGGCAGCAATGCCTAAATGCTCTATCCTGAATTTAAAAAACAAAAACAAAAACAAAAAAAACGTTTCGTCATCATCATCATCATCATCATCATCATCTCTCTCTCTCTCTCTCTCTCTCTCTCTTCTTCCCCCACCCGGTCCCACCCCAAGTCACGTGGCTAGTAGGTCGAGGTCGTAGAGGATCTAGTGTCATTGGTAGAACTTGGAGAGGGGAGAACCGGCAACAATAACAACAAAACAGACAAAATCAAATGAAGTTTGGAGAAACAACTTTGTAGGACGGGGCCGTTCCTCCTTGTTTTTTTATTATTATTTAACCCTTTTACGTAGAATAGCAGGACAGCTTGTAAGACAGGCAGCAATGCCTAAATGCTCTATCCTGAATTTAAAAAACAAAAACAAAAACAAAAAAACGTTTCGTCATCATCATCATCATCATCATCTCTCTCTCTCTCCTTCTCTCTCTCTCTCTCTCTCTCTCTCATGCACATACTCTTTATTGTTTGACTGGTTTTCTTTATTTCATTTTCTCCTTGCGCTTTTACGCTCATGACAATAAAAAAAAAAAACACTTCAAAGCGCGTCCTGTATTCCTGTAGTTCGGGATCGATCGTCCAAAGGAGGATTTATCAAAAGTGGCACGGGTGAATGCCTCTAACTGACTTTTTCACGTCACACACACACACACACACACACACACACACACACACACACACACACACACACACCCCTTCCTCCAATAACAGGTCCCTAAGCCCAACACTCACACTAGCTGTTCTCAGTCCAGTCTGACCAACAAAATCAATAATACTACAGTCAATAGCGTCGCTTTCTCCGACCCTCTTCTTGATGTTCAAAATGCTAGTCTTTCTACGCTTTAAACTTTACACGAGTGTTGGTCAGCGCCATAAGCCGAGTCATTTCGGCCGTTTTCCGTTTCTCCGCCAGAACCTTGAAGATGTAAAGGAAGGGGCTGAGGGTCGGGTTGACCGGCAGTAGGTACATGGCAAACCTCACGATCCAAACATCCATGTCCGCAACTTCTAAAAGTCCCATCAGACACGACAGTCCTACAGGAAACCCACACACAATGTACAGCATCGCCACAGGCAACAAGCAACGGGAGATGGTGACGTCATCCGAAGGACCAGAGACAGAAATCTTCATGGACTCAGCGCGCAGTGAACGGTAGATAAGGAACTGACCTAATACCACCGGTAGAAGCAGGACAAAGTTGAAGCATATCATTATCCCAAGAGAGTAGGATCGGCCTGCAGCGTTGCTTTGCCTTGTGACGGGCAACGGAATGCAGAGTCCAGTGTGACCGTGAACCTGTAAGTGTGACGTCACTGGCAAGAGTAAAATGATAATGAGAAAAATGCCGATCATCCATGACGTCAAACACACAAACACAGCGGAGCTTTTCCGAATCATTCTGCTAACAGCTGTGACGCGCAAGACAATCAACCTATCAAGTGTTATGAAGAATATCATAAGGGACGATAGCACCATTGAAAACAACCAAAGAAAACTTGCCAAAGTGCAAAGTACACTACTTGTCCAAGTTCTTTCGTACATCACAAAATCACCGCTGTACAGTCGGTCAGCGCCCGCGATTTGAATCAAATATATCCCCATGAGAAAGTGTGCTGCATTCAGGCATTTGACCAAAACACCACACCCTAAATCCAAAGACTTCTGCCAGAGGATCTGCAGTGCGATACTGGCTATATTTCCCACAAGGGCTAGCAAGCTTGTCAGCCACATGAACATCCGATACAGGTCAGACCCGAAAAGGTCGCTACACGTCAACATTTCATCGTCAGGAGCAACACAAAATCCCGCCGTTTCAAAGCGTACTGGTAAAACATGCTCACAACACAATCTGTAGTTTGCTGCTGAAACCTCGCGCAGTTGCCTTAGTCCTTTAAATAGATCTGTAGGATATTCATCAAGCTGTATCCCTCTCATGTCAAGAACTGACAGTTCTACAAGGGGCTGGAACCCCTTTTCCAAAATAGTATGAAGCTTGGTAAAGGAGATGTTCAGGTGACCTAGACGAGGAAAAACGGAATAAAAGTTACCGTCAAAAGTGTGAAGATAGGTATTTGACAAATCCAGTTTCTGAAGGCGTGAAGTCTGTAAGTCAGTACGAGTTCTTGTGACATACAACAAGGGATTTCCGGATAATGTCAGCTCACGTATGTTATTCAAAGCAAACAAGATGTCCAGATCAAAAGACTTGAATTCATTTGAGCCCAGATCTAATATTAAAAATTTTTTCAAGACGACTCCGTCACGGAAGTTATCAAGTCCGCAGGAGGCCAAACTGAGCCATGCTAGATAAACGTTAGACGTCAAATTACTGGGCGACATGCGAGACTGACCGGCGTCTAAATACCGCAAACCAGGATATTTGTGAGCGTGGAAAGGTTGACGACAGACAAAGGCCAGACCCTGACAAAGACAAGCCTTGGGGCAGATCACGTCACACAATAACTCGTCATCGCGCTGTGGACACTGGAACGCGCCGTCACACAGGTGGTCGATGTGCACACACACGCTGGAGGCCCGGCATCGGTAGAACCCGGGACACGTGTAGTTGTCACACTCCGCCTCGTCCTCGTGACCCGCGCAATCGTACACGCCGTTACAGCGCACGAACACCGGCAGGCAGTGATTCGATTCACCGGGACACCGGAAATGCGTCTCAGGGCAGGAATCGGAAGAATTCATGCTAACTTGCGTAAAGTCGCCACGATAGTCGAAGTGAATGACGGACGGAGCGGGAATTCTATATACATATCGTGTCATCCGAGCATGCGAGCATTTCTCTTCGTCTGTACCATCCAAACAATTCTTCATAGCGTCACACACTTTCTCCACAGCAACACACTGACCGTTGCTACACGTGAATCCCTCACAGTACAGCAGGTGATGACAAAACTTTTCGTCCCATCCGTCCGCACAGTTGGACCTGAAATCACAGACCAGAGTGTAGTGTAGAGCTGTTTTCTGGTCGTCACAGACAAACATGCTGACATAGCCAGCATACATAGCGCCATTTTTCCTCATGTGTCCCATCTGCGCATCATAAACGGATAAACTGCATACTTGAGGTGGACGCTCAATTCCACAGTGACTCTCTTGATCACACGACAGGAACTTGTGTGTCACGTGACCTGCTGGACATTCAACAAGAGATCGGCTTCCCCTTTGTGAAGTTACCCATGTGACATTTAGCGTCGGGAAGTGCACGTGTTCACTGTGAACTGTGACGTTTCTGTGTTGACGCTGGCACATGTAACTTGGTGCAGGAATGTACACAGAATCAAGCATGATATCAATTCGAACATCTTGTATATCTTTGATAATATTGTCATTGTATGTGTTGTATCGAACGATGGTTACAAACATTTCCACGGACTTTTCCACGGCAGCAGATTGATCGGTACTGACATCGTACGCAATAGTACCGTCGTTCCACGTCAAAATTTCTCTGTAAATCTCGGGTAAATTACTACTGTCCCTCGTCAGACCAATAAAAAAGCCGTCAGCGGGTACAAATTGTCTGTAGCGCAAAATGTCTCTTAGTGCTTTCCATTCTCCTTCATTTTTAAAAGTTGCGAGGCTGCCACCGTCAGACTGACAGCTTTTCTCAGCTTCACTCCACATAATGTTGGCATTCCCTGGTAAAATATAGAGTTTGTAACACGTGTTTTTATATCCTGCTAAGCCATCGCAGCCAGGCGGACTGAAGGGACAGTGCTCCCCCTCGTCTTCTCCGCCATGACACTCAGTGTCCAGGTTACAATCCAGGTGTTGCTTGAAGCTGGTGTAGTGAGGCACAGAGCAGTTAAACAGTCCACTACTAAGCTTGTGTGGGGATTTGGCAAAAGAATGAAATGAAAACAACATGTGAAAGCGATACGGCAGTGCTGGGGCCGCCAGTGAGGGATGTATGTAAAGTTGTATCCGTACTGATGTGTTGAATGTTTCAGCAGGTATGATATCTTCCAGACACCTACCCAGTTCAAAATTTGCACTTCCGTCATTGTGAACTTTCCAAAGTTCCAAACCAGGCGTTTCACAAACGTTTATGATTCGTGAGAATCTACGAAGTGGGAAGCTGACCATAACCATGCTGCCATTGGGAACGCTGATTGTGAATGCGGGATTCCCATAGAAGCCGGAAGTAGATTTCGTTCCGTCGAAAGCAAACGTTCTGAAAAAGCCGGATGGCGGTGACGTACAAATCAGTACTTTTTGTACGTCGTGTACCAAAGTGCTTACTGTCCTACCAACTGGTGTGACTGTGTGGTACGTGTCCTGAGTAACACCAGGGTTATAGAAGGCGCCCTTCTCTTCGGTTGATGTGTTAAGGTTATGAATGAAGCCAATCTGTAGACAACTTGTCGGTGTGTAAGGTAAGACGTTGCTAAAGAAGACAGTCACAGCTAGAATGAAGAGAAGAAGGCGTGACCACGTTGTCCAACATGAAGTCCCGTAGTGCATTGTCCAAGATACAATTGGGGAGACGATGAAAAGTCACTTGAACGACAACACGACGTGTGACAACCAACTGTATTTCATTTGTGCCTCCAAACCGGTCACCGCTGTCAAGTTTTAAATGTAGAAACCGCCTCCACACCACAAACACCTTTCGTACTATGTAGGTGTTACAGCTGTGCCGGTGTCAGGTATGGCCGATGATGTGTCAGTGTCAGGTATGGCCGATGGTGTGTCGGTGTCAGGTATGGCCGATGGTGTGTCGGTGTCAGGTATGGCCGATGCTGTGGCGGTGTCAGGTATGGCCGATGGTGTGTCGGTATCAGGTATGGCCGATAATGTCAGTGTCAGGTATGGCCGATGGTGTGGCGGCGTCAGCTATGGCCGATGGTGTGTCGGTGTCAGGTATGGCCGATGATGTGTCGGTGTCAGGTATGGCCGATGATGTGTCGGTGTCAGGTATGGCCGATAGTGTGCCGGTGTCAGGTATGGCCGATGGTGTGTCCGAGTCAGGTATGGCCGATGGTGTGTCCGAGTCAGGTATGGCCTATGGTGTGTCGGTGTCAGGTATGGCTGATGATGTGTCGGTGCCAGGTATGGCCGATGATGTGTCGGTGCCAGGTATGGCCGATGATTTGTCGTTGCCAGGTATGGCCGATAGTGTGCCGGTGCCAGGTATGGCCGATGGTGTGCCGGTGTCAGATATGGCCGATGGTGTGTCGGTATCAGGTATGGCCGATAATGTCAGTGTCAGGTATGGCCGATGGTGTGGCGGCGTCAGGTATGGCCGATGGTGTGTCGGTGTCAGGTATGGCCGATGATGTGTCGGTGTCAGGTATGGCCGATGATGTGTCGGTGTCAGGTATGGCCGATAGTGTGCCGGTGTCAGGTATGGCCGATGGTGCGTCCGAGTCAGGTATGGCCGATGGTGTGTCCGAGTCAGGTATGGCCTATGGTGTGTCGGTGTCAGGTATGGCTGATGATGTGTCGGTGCCAGGTATGGCCGATGATGTGTCGGTGCCAGGTATGGCCGATGATTTGTCGTTGCCAGGTATGGCCGATAGTGTGCCGGTGCCAGGTATGGCCGATGGTGTGCCGGTGTCAGATATGGCCGATGGTGTGCCGGTGACAGGTATGGCCGATGGTGTGTCGGTGTCAGGTATGCCAATGGCCGATGGTGTGTCAGTATCAGGTATGGCCGATGGTGTGCCCGTGTCAGGAAAGCCGATGGTGTGTCCGAGTCAGGTGTGACCGATGGTGTGTCAGTATCAGGTATGGACGATGATGTGCCGGTGTCAGGTATGGCCGATGGTGTGCCGGTGTCAGGTATGGCCGATGGTGTGCCGGTGTCAGGAAGGCCGATGGTGTGTCCGAGTCAGGTATGGCCGATGGTGTGCCGGTAGCAACTGCTAGATCTACTGATGACGCTTTCCTTACAGGCACAGTTCTCTCCCTTCCAGCCTCTACTTACCTACATTAATATAACTTATTTTTTAGAAAATCGGAATAGTAATTATTATGAATTATAGTACATTCACGCGGAAGTGCAGAATAACACATTACACATAATTATCACAAATCAGCGGTAAAAAATTGAGTATGGATAGAGAATTAACTATTTACTGTATGATTTATGTTCGCCACGTACGGGGAGTACCCAAACATGGAAAACGGAGCGTGATGAATTATTTATTCCAGTCAGTTTTTATCCCTCTGTACATGACGTACTGGCAACATTGCTGCATTTAGTAGCACTGCATATCACAGCGTCGTTCAATGTCAATGGATACATGATTTATTAATCACATACCTTCAGGATTCCTCAGGAGAAAAAAAACAAAACAGAAAAAAAACAACCACAAACATGTAAATATACGTACGCATAAGTTTGTAATATCTTTAAACAAATCTTATTCTAACATTACACTGTCCGTCCTCCGATAAAAACAATGTATGTAGTTAAATCCCGCAATTGTCGAATACAGGACAACAGCCAGAAATTAGTATCCTTATTTTTTTTTAAGTGTTCAAAGAAATAAATGTCAAACCGCCAAAATATTGCCATTTTGTATCAAACTTTTTTTTTTTTTTTTTTTTTGGAAACACTGACGGATAGTCGTAGAAAAGGAATATTCCTCACGCGACAATTCTATTATGACCAGTTATTATCCTTAATTTCTTTTCCGGCGGTGCAGAAGTAGTGGAAGTTACCGAACCAACACTGACCCACAGTAAGTAAGAGTGAAGGGAACAGCTGCTGCAAACCTGCCCTGGCTACGGATCATACCAGACAATGGCCGCCTTCTTCTCTGTGTCCGCAAATCCCAGGAGAAATCCGACGAGAGTTGTTACCGTTATTTTCTTTACCTTGGCTGTCTTGTGGGAAGTTTTCTGTGTTAGCAGTGTGATGATCGGCCGCGCAGATGGCGTAAATGGTGTAATACTTGGTGAATATAGCCTATTAGTCTTTCCCTTCCGTCACACAGGGGAGGGGGGATACTGCTAATCTCTTGCAGTTAACTGTCAGCTGTAAATCCTCAGGCGTAGGTTTGAATCCCCAGTGTGTAGGGTTTTTATGATGTTTTTTCTTGCAAATTCGAGTCACACACACACACACCCACACACCCACACCCACACACACACAGAGTAAATGTGGACGTCAAAGTCGCCATTCCACACGGGAGGATCCGCGGAATGCAGGCAAAAGAAAAGAAAAGAAAAAAAACCACATAGATAGCACTGTGCTATGTGGCCGCGCTGCTCCCCCCAGGGTTGCAGCCTGAATTTGCTTTACGAAAATATGCAAGCATGTTGAACTGTGGAAACAGGATGATCTCTGTTTTCAGTACGCAGGTTTATGTTTCAGTCTTAATGTCCACCACATCACTACCCACAAACCCCTAGGTCTGAGAGAGAGAGAGAGAGAGAGAGAGAGAGAGAGAGAGAGAGGTGGGTGTGGGGGGTGGAAGGATGACAAACACGCACGACAACAAGAAGAAACAAAACAAACAAATGAAAGGAAGTACGCGCGCTCGCTTCTTTTTCACTGGCATGCGGGTCGTGGCAACGGGGAAAGTGCGGCACACTACTTCCATGACACTTCACAAGCTCAAGGTGACTCGCTAAACGTTGAGAGTAACGTACATGACGTGCATAACGTCACTCAGGACGTAGGTGACACCAAGCAGGATGAAAATGACGTGCATAACGTCACGCAGGACGTAGCTGACACCACGCAAGGTGAAAATGACGTGCATAACGTCACGCAGGACGTAGCTGACACCACACAGGGTGAAAATGACGTGCATAACGTCACGCAGGACGTAGCTGACATCAAGCAGGGTGAAAATGATGTGCATAACGTCACGCAGGACATAGCTGACATCAAGCAGGGTGAAAATGATGTGCATAACGTCACGCAGGACGTAGCTGACATCAAGCAGGGTGAAAATGACGTGCATAAAGTCACGCAGGACGTAGCTGACATCAAGCAAGGTGAAAATGACGTGCATAACGTCACGCAGGACGTAGCTGACATCAAGCAGGGTGAAAATGATGTGCATAACGTCACGCAGGACGTAGCTGACATCAAGCAGGATGAAAATGATGTGCATAACGTCACGCAGGACGTAGCTGACATCAAGCAGGGTGAAAGTGATGTGCATAACGTCACGCAGGACGTAGCTGACATCAGCAGGATGAAAATGATGTGCATAACGTCACGCAGGACGTAGCTGACACCAGCAGGATGAAAATGTGTGCATAACGTCACGCAGACGTAGCTGACCAAGCAGGATGAAAATGATGTGCATAACGTCACGCAGAGTAAAGACGCGTAGCTGACACGCACGCAGGATGAAAAATGGACGTGCATAACGTCACGCAGAACGTAGCTGACACCACGCAGGGATGTGCTGCAGACATACAGGTGATGTGCTATACAGTACGCGTCACGGGCCACAGGTTCCATTTGACGTGACTGAAGGAGTCGACTATGATACTATATTTACTGAAGGCCCTCTACCGGTTTCCGCCACTCGGCTGGATATCGGCAGCTGTCAAAACGACACAGTCCCTGTGTACTCGGATCATCTCGGTGAGATACAAGGGGGTGCTAGGTCCAGGAGTTCTGAAAGGTGTGGTGGTAGTTTGTGGTCTGGAAAAATAACAGTACCTGATCATCTGTTTTTATCTGTTCTTTTTGACGTGCTGGAACCGTGCGATAGTGATACATTTCTTGTGCTTCCTGACGTCTCTGGAGGAATGCTACCTTATACAGAAAGTGCGATGACATGTTACTTCACGTCCCGACTGTATTTTCTATTATCAAATGAGATACGTTTAACTTGACCAACAATTTCGAACATATACGGGAGGAAATCAGATTCAGAGTCCGCTTCATGGCAACGAAAGAGTCTTTGTTGCATCGTCTGACGGTTCATTATACAACATCGTCTTCTGGCTACGTCACGACACCTGGGTTTGATGGTATGAGGATACTCCCCTCCATCATGAATGCTACTTACCATTTAATTCTTCCCAAGCACCATGTGGGTATGTTAAGTGTTCGTTTTCAAAGTACCAGATTTCATATCAGATTTCAAGGTGCCGTGGGTAAGATTTTCAAAACATTTTATTTACCTAGAGTGTTCAAGTCATCTCTGGTTATTACTGCCTCATACGACAAGCTCGTTGAAATACCGCGTGGCTTCAAACTATTGTTTTCATTCCACCCAGTGACAAAAGCACCCTTGTTTAAAATGGAAAATGCATTCACCCCAATATTTGACTGCTCAGGACCTCGCTACGCCAGTTTCAAGCAGCACCTGCACTGCAACCTGGACACTGAGTGTCAGCACGGTGAGGACGAGGGGGAACACTGTTCCTTCAGTCCGCCTGGTTGTGACGGACATGTCGGATATCAAAATAAATGTTTCGTTCTGATGAAGGGATATCAGCAACTTGGCACAGGCACAGACAAACTTTGTGAAAATGTCAGTGGCACCCTAGCATGATGAAAACGAGGGGAGAATAGGAGGCCTTTCAAAACATTTTTCGCTATGGAAAAGATCTACCCTTTGATGTACTGATCGGTATGACAGGGTTTGACTCACACAGCCCGGACTACTACAGAAAAAGTCACAAATGGATTGATAACACTGTGTCCTATGATCTGCCTATCACATCGTTCGGTTTACGAAAAGGTAAGGAGTGGATGTCGTTTAACGCTGAAACATCCTGTGCCAATAATTAGAACCAGCCTACTCTTTCACGGGTATGTAACTCGGCGTCCCGTGTGCCAGTTTGATGCTAAGTTGAATTATTCAGTCGCTGGACACAACATTCAGATTCCGACACTTGTTAGACCAGCGCTACACCCCATATGCAAAAACATAACTCTCGTTCTGTGTCCGGATGGGCACGTGACCCATGACTTCCTGTCGTCTGACCCGGGAAGTGAATGCGGCGCAGCAGTGTCTCTTCTGACAAGATGCACACTGAGGAATACAGAGACAGAAGGGAACTTGGGCACGGAGCTCAATCTAACCGTCGCCATGTTCACGTGTGATGACGGAAACAAGCTGCACTACACGCTTGTATGTGATTTCAGGAAGGACTGCCAGGATAATTCAGATGAAGACTTTTGTGAACGCAGCGCTACATGTGAGGGATTCACTTGCAAAAACGGTCAGTGCGTCGGTAAGATGAAGGTCTGTGACTTTGTCAGAAACTGTGTGGATGGTTCGGATGAAGATCGCTGTGTGGTACTCCAATGGCGAAACAGAAAGAGGCTATCACCACCAGCCGTGGTTGATTTTCAATATGGCGGTGATATCGTGCAGCGACGCCTGCATCCCTTCGAGGTGTGCCCTGAGACGCACTTCCGGTGTCCTGGGGAGTCTGACTACTGCATGCCGGTGTTCGTGCGCTGTAACGGTGTGTACGACTGCACGGGTCACGAGGACGAGGCGAGGTGTGACAACTACACGTGTCCCGGGTTCTACCGATGCCGGGCCTCCAGCGTGTGTGTGCACATCGACCACCTGTGTGACGGCGTGTTCCAGTGTCCACTGCACGATGACGAATTATTGTGTGACATGGTCTGTCCTGACGGCTGTCACTGTCAGGGTTTGGCGTTTGTGTGTCACCGGCCTTTCCCTGCTGATGATTATCCTGACTTGCGGTATTTGGACGCTGACGAGTCTGGAATGACACCACGTGACCTGAAGGCAAATCTTTATATAATCTGGTTGAGCTTGGCTTCGTGTGATGTGTCAGTTATCCATGGCGTCGATTTACCGAACCTACAAACACTTGATCTGAGCGACAACCAACTAACGACATTTCCGCTGGATATCATTCACTTCTACCCCAATCTTCGGGTTCTTGTTCTGAAAAACAATCCTTTGACTTCTCTTAAAGTGACGAGAACGCCACACATGCTACTGACAACAGTGGATTTGTCGCATGTACAACTACATACTTTCGACAGTCATCTCTTTAGCGCACTCACGGGAAATTCAGTTTCTCAACATCTCACATGGAAAACTACGCACAGTATCAGACGCAGGGTTTGGGCATCTCCCAAATTTGAAAACACTAGACCTGCGAGATAACCACTTGCGTCACTATCCTCCAAGTCTGTTCAAAGGACTGACTGAGCTAACTAAGGTCTACACCGACAACTATGAACTTTGCTGCAAGGCATTTTTACCTGAACAGTTTGATGAACGCTTCTGTTACGCACCTGTTGATGAAATGTCGTCATGCGAGGATCTTCTACGTTCCAACATTTACCGCTTGTTTCTGTGGACGGCTTCTCTCTTCTCCGTCTCTGGAAATGCTGGCAGTTTCGTTTATCGATTGATAATACAGAGGACGACGACGAAGTCGGGGTTTAACGTGTTTGTGACCAATCTGTGTCTTGCTGACTTCCTTATGGGCGTGTATCTGTTTGTCATAGGCACGGCAGACCAGCTCTTGAAAGGTACCTACATTTTGAACAAGAGTTCGTGGATATCCAGTATACCTTGTAAAGCAGCGGGTTTTCTATCGCTGCTTTCCAGCGAAGTATCGGCCTTCATGATCAGTCTCATAACGTTGGACAGGTTCATCGTTCTGCGCTTCCCCTTCAGCACCCTACACTTCACGAGATGGTCGGCCACTATTGCTTGTGTGATGACGTGGATGGTGGGGACAGTGCTGGCTGGTGTTCCCTTTCTCCCCATCACGGGGCAATGGGATTTCTACGGTCAGACTGCAGTCTGCATCCCAGTGCCCGTCACCCGCAAACCATTTCCAGGTCGGGATTACTCTTTCGGTGTCATGGTCGTGCTGAACTTCGTGCTCTTTCTGTTGATCTCCGTGGGCCAGGCCTTCATCTACTGGTCTGTTCGCCTCAACTCTATGGCCACAGAAACGACCAGAAAGTCCCAAGACCTAACCATCGCTCGTCGCCTGATCACAGTGGCGGTGTCAGATTTTCTATGTTGGTTCCCGGTCGGGCTGCTGGGTCTGATGGCCGCTGCGGGTATTCCCGTTGCCAGCGAGTTCAGTGTGTTCACGGCTGTGATTGTTCTCCCGCTCAACTCCGCCCTCAACCCGTTCCTCTACACCTACAACGTGCTGGCTGAAAAACGCAGGAAGGCCAGAGAGGCGCGTCTACTGGAGTTGCTTCAGTCACAAGTAACGTCCGAGGAACTGGAGTAGGAATATCTGTCTGCTCCTAGGGGCTTCCTTCTGTTTTTAGCTTCGGTATCAGACACAAGACACTGACTACATTGTTGAAAGTCTGATTTTAATTAAAAAATAATGTAGTTCAACAATAAAGAATTCTTCGAAAATTGTTGTTTATTGTTGTATGTGTTTATCTGATCTGCCAATTGTACTTCACGGCTGCCGTTGTAGACACGCGCGCGTATTTATAAGTGTTATTTTCCCATAATTATGTGGTGCACGCTTTAGCCGGGGCGTCTTTTAACGTGCAAAATAAGGTTCGCAGAACGACGGTTGCATTTCGCGAGTGTTGTACAACAACAACTCTTGTGTGTAGGGAACCAAAACTCTTCTGAATGGTTTAAAGCAGGAAATTTCCCGTACTGCCATTTCTCGGATTGTCGTGTGGAAAACTGCCCTGTTGCCCATTGTAGAAATTCCAAACTATTGCCACTCTCCTACGGCAGCACCCCTGGCAGATGTCTTCAGCCTATTGAACGGCTTGTGGAACGTGTAGGTGTTGCGGACATGGGCGTTTTGATCGAGCCGTTTGCCGTGTACTGCCGGTCAACTCGGCCATTAGACCGCAACTTTACAGCTTCAAGGTTCTCAATGGCGAAGAAACGGAAAACGGCAGAAAGGATGCGGCTTTTAGCGCGTGGCAAAGTACTGAATTTCATTTTCCACACTAGCTAGAAAACTCTATCTCGCAGGTCATACGTCGCCACAGAGAGAGAGAGAGAGAGAGAGAGAGAGAGAGAGAGAGAGAGCGAACGTAGCTATAAGCTGTAGCTATATAGTATATATTTCTAGTGGCTAAGGTGTCCGCCTGCGTTTTCTGAGACACCGGGTCCGAATATCTTGGTGGGCAGGAGTTTGGTTGAGCAGTTTTCCTCACCAAATCGAGTCAAAATTTCACGTGCAGACTCGTCCCAAGTGCCTGTCTTGCCTTTGCACAGAGAGAGAGAGAGAGAGAGAGAGAGAGAGAGAGAGAGAGAGAGAGAAGAACGTAGCTATAAGCTATATATTATATATTTCTAGTGGCGTGTATGGTGTCCGCCTGCGTTTTCTGAGACACCGGGTCCAAATACATTGGTGGGCAGGAGTTTGGTTGAGCAGTTTTCCTCACCAAATCGAGTCAAAATTTCACGTGCAGACTCGTCCCAAGTGCCTGTCTTGCCTTTGCACAGAGAGAGAGAGAGAGAGAGAGAGAGAGAGAAGAACGTAGCTATAAGCTATATGTTATATATTTCTAGTGGCTAAGGTGTCCGCCTGCGTTTTCTGAGACACCGGGTCCGAATATCTTGGTGGGCAGGAGTTTGGTTGAGCAGTTTTCCTCACCAAATCGAGTCAAAATTTCACGTGCAGACTTGTCCCAAGTGCCTGTCTTGCCTTTGCGCACACGTAGAGATCTTGAGTGTACAAGTTAAATATACCATTCCATTGTTAAATTACCGTTGAATGGAAAGTAACAACATGAAAAAATGAAATGAAAAATACGTGGTGATGGTCAAAGAAAACATGCGCGAAACGTCAAACTATACATATATATATATATATATATATAGGGGAAGTAAGTAAAGCTGAGAGCGCTCCCTAGATCTAGGAGGTGTGTGCTTTGTATGCCATTGGACAAGTCCGCCTTGCCCTATATTGGCTACAAGCCACAATGGGAGGGGGGGGGGGTACCTACCATCCTACCGCTGAAACGTCTAACAGATCTAAGGGTATCTCACCATTCATAGTGCCCCCATTCCCCTCCCACCGGGAGGAAAATGGTCGGTACGACCAAGGCCATATGAATTGGTGATTTTAGCCGCTCACGACCATGGTTTCGGGTCAATGGGACCCTCATCAGGTGAGCATGCGGCGATACCCACGAGGGCTGCAGCGTCCAACTAGCACTAAAAGGCTGCCCCAGAATAATGCGTCTCCAGTACTAGCAGACGTTGCTACCCTAAAGCTCTGCAAGAGGTTTCAGCGGAAAAAGACTAAATAATTTATAAGGAGCAACTGCCTAGGTGTAATGTCATGTAATTACATTTAATATGGAATAGGAACAAAGGCGTTACTAAAGCCGAAAACATGCGCTCAATCAGGTCAATTTGAAAGTAGGGGAAGTAAGTAAAGCTGAGAGCGCTCCCTAGATCTAGGAGGTGTGTGCTTTGTATGCCATTGGACAAGTCCGCCTTGCCCTATATTGGCTACAAGCCACAATGGGAGGGGGGGGGGGGACCTACCATCCTACCGCTGAAACGTCTAACAGATCTAAGGGTATCTCACCATTCATAGTGCCCCTATTCCCCTCCCACCGGGAGGAAAATGGTCGGTACGACCAAGGCCATATGAATTGGTGATTTTAGCCGCTCACGACCATGGTTTCGGGTCAATGGGACCCTCATCAGGTGAGCATGCGGCGATACCCACGAGGGCTGCAGCGTCCAACTAGCACTAAAAGGCTGCCCCAGAATAATCTGGTGCGTCTCCAGTACTAGCAGACGTTGCTACCCTAAAGCTCTGCAAGAGGTTTCAGCGGAAAAAGACTAAATAATTTATAAGGAGCAACTGCCTAGGTGTAATGTCATGTAATTACATTTAATATGGAATAGGAACAAAGGCGTTACTAAAGCCGAAAACATGCGCTCAATCAGGTCAATTTGAAAGTAGGGGAAGTAAGTAAAGCTGAGAGCGCTCCCTAGATCTAGGAGGTGTGTGCTTTGTATGCCATTGGACAAGTCCGCCTTGCCCTATATTGGCTACAAGCCACAATGGAAGGGGGGTGGGGGGGACCTACCATCCTACCGCTGAAACGTCTAACAGATCTATGGGTATCTCACCATTCATAGGGCCGCCATTCCCCTCCCGCCGGGAGGAAAATGGTCGGTACAACCAAGGCCATATGAATTGGTGATTTTAGCCGCTCACGACCATGGTTTCGGGTCAATGGGACCATCATCAGGTAAGCATGCGGCGATACCCACGAGGGCTGCAGCGTCCAACCAGCACTAAAAGGCTGCCCCAGAATAATCTGGTGCGTCTCCAGTACTAGCAGACGTCGCTACCCTAAAGCTCTGCAAGAGGTTTCAGCGGGAAAAGACTAAATAATTTAGAAGGAGCAACTGCCTAGGTGTAATGTCATATAATTACATTTAAAATAGAATAGGAACAAAAACGTCGCTAAAGCCGAAAACATGCGCTCAATCAAGTCAATTTGAAAGTAGGGGAAGTAAGTAAAGCTGAGAGCGCTCCCTAGATCTAGGAGGTGTGCGCTTTGTATGCCATTGGAGTCTCTTAGCTAGTGCAACATTCTTGTTGTAGACACCTTCTGCGTTCCACTGCAGGATGTTGACGTTCTTGGGTGTCGGTGTTTTATTTCAGTCAGTAGCTCTTACACTCGCTTCTCGTCTCCTGGCCGAACAGGACGGGGTGAGGTGACCTCCGGTAGCTGAGGATGGGCCCCGTTGAGGCGAAGGGCCTGGCAATCTTCCTCCTCGGCGGATCCCCAGAGGACGAGCACCACGACGTGATCACGACTTAGTTGTCTCCATCATGAACTGATGCAACGGTTGGACACTCTGGGGTCCTGCATCTCCGGTTTCGGTCATAGGACGTGTTTCAGGGGTCTCTGCCTTAGACCGATTGCTTTCCTGGGCTACTGAGCTCGGTCTGCCCAATGTTGATTCCTGGATGGCCATCGCAACTGTTACATCCATGCTGTTGTCCTGAGCTGTCCAGGTAGCTTGTGTGTCCGCCTTCGGTGTTGGGTATATCTGCCCTTCCATCATCTCCGCCGGACGAAACCAGGAGGCAGGGTGGGTGTGGCCTACTTAGGAGTGCTATTTGCCCATAGCTGGGGGTTCGGTTCGTGGGTAACAGGGAATATCTACACACGGATGGACCATGTTGCCGCACGTCTGGGGGGCCAAACCTCCTCCGAGTCCTCAATATGTGTCATTGCACCTGTTGGACTTTTGGCAGTCCTGCACATTAAACATTTCCATTCCGGTTTTTGTAATGACTCGTTGAGCGGAAAACAATTACACAGCATGCAGAAATGAGACATTGGTATGACATAGTTTTCAACCAGAGAAAGGAAAGAACAGGGAGTGGCAGCGTTGTGTAGGAGCTAATCTGAACAGGAAATTTAGCTCCCACTGCGCTGTTTATTTTCTTTTCTTTCGCCTTTATTTCTTGCAGCTATGTTATTGTAAAGTAGACACAAAAAGGCCAGGTTTTTGTTTTGTTTTGTTGTTGTTGTTTTGGGCTTGTTTTGTTTGTTTGTTTTTGAGTTATGTTTGAGTTCGTTGTGTTACTGTATTTTTTATGTTTTGTCAGGCGCGTTGACTGTGTTTTGTGGGAATACTGCACCAAATGAAAACGTTTTTATGTTG